>SKCR01036289.1:0-151094 GCA_019454045.1 Zanthoxylum bungeanum
GTTCATTCATTTATATGTTTTGCTTGTTCTTTTGATCTTGGGACATGGATTAGATTTTCCAACACATACACCCTTAAGCATGCTTCTAAAACATCATAAAGCGCGTAAAGTAAATTAATAGTGATATGCAGATGGATATATAAACAACTTGTTCCTAGAACAAATCACTCCCTTTCCTCTCCCCGCTAGCACTATTCTACTCTTACCCCTTACATAATACAATAAGGAAACCTCATTTACATTGAGGGGAATTAGGTGAGAAGAGAATACAAAGAGATAAAGAGATAAGGCTGGACACGCAGGTCCAATTATTAATTCCAAATTTACAATAATTTCTAAAATTACCATTTCCCTTCTAATATCCATCCGATATACACTATTCATTCATCACATACATATATTTTCAAACAAGACATGCTTTTTACAACCAATCTAATCCAATTAATTAGTCTATGTTTAAGTGATCATCCAATGTTCAAACAACGGTTTTGATTTTGCGCGAGTCCAACTCGATTGAGAATAAGTACATAAGGTACGAATTCGCGAATTATATCGAACTACTTATTAAATCTAATTTAATTCGTATTCAATACTAATTCAATTATTTAATTCCAAATTAAATGTTACACTTTTAATGTGCTTTAAAGACTTAGATTCTAAATCTAATCCTATTGGGTCTCAAAGCCCAACTAACATCCAATGTTAAATTTAATTCAAGTCAAATGGGCTTTCAATTGATTTATTAAGGCTTGGGCTTTGGTCAATGTGGGTCAAACCCAATTACCAAGCCCAAATAAGGAATCACCCTTAAATGTCATAAAACCAATTTTAAGCCCATAAGACCCAATTAAAATTTTAAAGCCCATTATATATATTTGGACTTAATGGAGTGATTTAGGCCCAAATTGGATCCAATCCTTTTGGCCCAAATCTACTTGGTCCACCCAAGCCCATTATGCCCAAATACAATATTAAAAGCCCAATTCACCAATTAAGCCCATTAATTAAATTTTAATATTCCAAACATTAAAGTCCATTAATTAAAGTGTAAAACCAAGATTATATATTAAACCAAATATTTCAAAAATGCCCATTAATTTATTAATCATCTATTGTTCAAAACATATGTCCAACATTAATTTGAACAAAAATCAAGTCCTTTTTCATGTCCATTATCATTCGGCCAAGTGAGAATTTTTGTGTCGATTTGTTTTTCAACCCGATTGAATTACTAATCTTACGTCCCGTATACGTTTTAAGTCATCCAATGATCTTGTACACAAAAAATTCCAATACTCCAATGTTCATACCCATTCGGCCAAGGTTACATTTTTGGGGAAAAATCATCCAATGCATTTTTCTCAGAATAGATTCCATATAACATCATTCTATATACATGTAAGCATACTCATTAATCAAATTTCACAAGAACATGCTTCAATCAATTTTACCCAAATTTTAACCTAAAGTATTTCATGCTTAACCATGGCTCCATGATACCATTGTTGGTTTCTATTATATGTCCCAAGGAAAGATTAAGCATATGAAATACAACAATGAATATATATTAAAAGATGAAGTATGGCGGAATCATACTTACAAGCTTTTGTGATGAGAAGTGATGAGAAGAAAATCTTTGAATCTCCAAGCTTCAAGTTTCGGCCAAGGGAGGAAGAAGAGTTGAAGCTCCAAGCTTTGTGTATTCCAAGATCTTTGATGGTTTCCCTATCACCTCCTTTGATCCTTCAATGTGCTAGCAAATGGAGAAAGGAAAATCAAATCTTCTTTGCCCTAATGGAAGTCACGGCATTGTGAGAGAGAGAGGAGAGTTGTATTGATCTTTGTTACAAAAATCAATTTATATTTATGCCATAATATTTATTAAATTAATAATAAACTTATGACACAAATCATGCAATGGCTTAGAGTGTCAAACACTCAAACTCCATGCAAAACCATTGAGTGTATTGTACACTATCACCATGCAATGTATTAATAATTAAATAATGCATATAATGACATGTGTCATGTGGGCCCCACACGTTTCCAAATGAAAGTGGGCCCACGTGCACTAACGCGTTCGGGTTCGATATTTCCGAAATACCGAACTTACGTCGCGACGTTAATTAAATCGAATTTAAATAAATAATTGCACCTAGCGAAATTATTATTTACGTCGCTAACGAATTAATTCTAAATAACTCGTTTGCCCGAATTAAAATCTAATTTTAATTTCGCGTCGAAATCGAATTTCGATTATTATATCGAATATAATAATTTTATCGATTAATTCTAAATTAATCGTTCTCTCTCTAAATAAGGCATTTTATCCAAGATAAAGTTTCTCTCCCAATTAATCCAAGATTAATTAAGTCCGAATCAAATATCATAGGTGAATCTTCAGGAAGCGACCCAAGAGATCTCCGGATATGTTGGCAGTAAATACGGTCGTCGTATAATCCGAAAACGTACGTACCTCGTACTACGTTCTTACCGATTCACAAGACAAGGTTGGCTTCTAGCAAAGCGCCATGCATACCCAATTCTCCAGAAATATTCTTACTGGAATATTAGATCTATATCAAGCGTAGTATACCGTAGTATTGCGTACATCGATCCAGTATCGGACGATCACATGTTAGGCCTGGGGCTGGAAATGTGTCTGCCCGTACGAAACATATATCGGACATCAAGCAACTAGTCTCTTAAAATCGGACAATCCTGACCTGGTCATATTGTCCCGACGGTTGCAACCTTTTATAGAGTATTAGTTCTGTGTCCTGCGTGATCATCACCTCCATATGTCTGAAGTGATACTTCCATCTCGACATCACATCCAGTACACTACGATTCTCGATAAAAAACCAAAGAGGTGTACACAGAACCGGTTAAGGTCCCCAACCACCAAACCAAAGTTTACCGATTTTCGCAAGTACTAGCGATGTAAGTCTCAGGTTAAGACCATATACACCTACCCTGATGCGGCCTCCCATAGACACGCAGACATACTACCAATGGGATTCCGCGGGGTCTATCCAGAGCGAAGCTGTTTTTCCGTACCATCGGTAAAACACAACCTCCTATCGCACTTGCATAAGTATCCATAATTAAATATATGAGAACTATGCCGTTGTGCCCTCTCAACGTCACAAGCGCAATACTAGTCTATTCCGCATTATCGAGTTCGATCTCGATAATACTCGACAGGGTATTTTAATGATTAAACCTTTATGGATTGATACTGTCTCATATCATCTCAATCCGGTATTAATCATATGGACTTTCGCCATTTATATTTCAAAGTAAATAATATTACAAAACGGCAAAAGGCAATTTCATTATCACATAGTTAATTTTGTACAATAATACAATATCATTTACAAACAGTGACGCTATGGGACATAATGCCTAACATCTCCCACTTGGCCTATAGCCAGTCACTCGAGTGTCTTGCACCCGAACTATGTACGGTTCGCTCAAACTACTGAGGAAAGGCTTTCATCAGCGGATTTGTATGATTATCGTCTGATGCAATTTATTCGATCATCACATCGCCACTGTATGATCCGAATGAATCAGATTAATAGTCGAAGTATATATCTGGATAGTTGATGAGACCATTAATTCTTTAGTCTGCGCTGTAGCCTAGCTCAGCTGCTAACAGAACTATATCTAATCTAATTAGATTTGTTAATGACCCAAATGGCTTCTATTGCTGCCTCAGCCGCAGCAATGACCCATATTTTTTGTTTATTCGGTAACAGTTTCTTGCTTGGAAGATTTCCAGCTCACTGTTCCGTTATTCAAACTGTATTGTACCATTGTTTTATCGGTTAGAAAACTTACAACAGTGATCCCAATCACTTCAAGTTCTCATTCTCCATAGTTTAAGACATCATCCTTAGTTCTATAAGATACTAACAGATGTTCTTAATATCAATCCAGTGACTATCACTTGGATTGACCCGTTTGTGACTCCATATGCTCAAAGCATATGAGACACCAGGTCACGTACAGTTTTCAATGTACGAGTTCTCAGAGAGTGTTAACAACTTTAAATCTATCCCAGTAGATCTTTATTCCTAGAATAAAGGTTGTTTCTCCCAAGAATTCTACGGAGAATTTTCATGAAAGCCAAGCTTTCTCCGATTGTAATATGGGAATATCTTTTCCAAGAAATGACATATCATCATTATTTAGGACATTCAATGTCAGTGCGCTCCCACTAACCTCCTTATATACACAAGAATCATATTCGTTTTGAATCAAATCATACACCATTATGATTACATCAAAACGATAGTTCCAAGAACCCAATGTTTACTTCTATCCATACATGGATCGAATAACCTGCAAATCTTATTTGCTAGTTTTGGTAAGAAAAAACTATCAGGATGTTATAAACATCCTCCAAAAAGGTTTCTGTTTAAGGAAAATGATTTTGACGTTCAGCTGCCATATTTCATGAATGAAACATGCAGCATCAGCAAGCATTATCCAAATGGATTTATCCATGGCAACAGGTAAAAGGTTTCATTGTAATCAACATAATGTTGATAACGATACCTTTCCGCTAAAAGCCTAGCTCAGTACGTTGGTTTGTTGTCATCCATGTATGTCTTCCTTGAAGACTTATATAGTACCAATAGGCACAATGCCTTGCAGTACAACAACTAGTGTCCAAACATAGTTGTTATACATGGAATCCATTTCGGACTCATGGCACTTTGCCATAATAGGGAGTCGATACCTTATATCACTTCCTCATACGTAGTCAGTTCGTATTCCTCAATAAGATTGACATCTTTATGAGGTGAGATCAGAAACCCATACCCCAGGTTGTTTTCTGACTCTCTCCGACCTACGTGGTTCTTGTGTATTCGAAGATTACTAGTACAGTTTCATCTTTGATGAACTTTTTGTGTTCCATTAAGGACTTGGTGCCTTAAACAGTATAACTCCGATTTTTCATCGAGTTTTACTATCCTCCCACTTACCACTGCATATCAGTATTCCTCTTAGGAAAACCGCATGGTGAGCAACAATTACATTGTTCTCTAGTGAGTTGTATAAGTACTATACTTTGGTTTCCTTATGATAACCAATTACATTAGGCATTTATCCAATTTGGGTTCTAGTTTGGTATCATCCAAACGTATGCCTAGCATTCCCAAATCATCAGGAGTGAGAAAGCCCAGTTTCTTTCCTATTTATATCTTATATGAAATCTGTCAAACAGATTTTTATGGAACCTTATTCAAAATAAGTATTGCACTGTTAATGCTTATCCCTTTTGAAGGAAAATGGTAGCTCAGAGCGACTCATGATTAACCTTTATCATGTCCAACAAAATTCGATTTCTCCGTTCGGACACACCGTCAAATTGACGTGTTCCGGGAGGAGTCCTCATTGAAAGAATACTATACTCTTTCAAGTATATGAGAAACTTACTGCTTAAGTATTTTCATCATGGTCAAACCGTGATGTTTTAATACTTTAGCTGATCTGTTCGTCTATTTCGTGTCGAAACTCTAAAAGTTTCCGATTTGTGTTTCAAAAGAAACATATAACCATAACGCGATGCCACATCCGTAAGGTCACGAAACATTTTTATCCACCTCTAGCCTAGCTAGATATGGGCCCACTTACGTCACTATGAACAAGGGCTAATAGATCGGTGGCACTTATACTTTTACCAAGTAAAGGTGTTTAAGGCACTTTGCCCAATAAACTAGATTCATAGACTTCATTTGAATGGAATCAAATCTGTCCTAGTATCCACTCTTCAAAAGTGTAGATATACGAGTCTTGTTTAATTGTGTCCCAGACAACACTGCCACAAATAAGTCTCATCTGATCAAATCAGTTTGAGCTATTTGTTTGTCATATTATATGTTTGAGATTTATTTATATTCAAAATATAAACATTGTTATTCACATCTAATGTGTTTATCTCAATATCATCTTTATAAAATAAAACACTTTAGTGTTATAGAATATAAAGGTATACTCGCAACGAGTTATACTCGATATAGAGATAATGTTTCTAGTCAAACTAGTTACATTATAGCAGTTTCCTAATTTAAGTACGAACCCAAATGGTAGTTCCTAAACTTAGGTATCTACGGTTGAAACAGCGACTGTCGTCCCGTTTCTGATTCGCAGATCAATCTCATCTGAAGTCAGTATCCTGCTCACAGCAGATTCTGCACATCAATGCATATTTATGTATCACACTAAATATTTAAAATCCAATTTTAATATTAGTTGTGAACATATTTATGACAAACATATTAGAAGTAAGAGCCTTGCTCGTCTTCAATTCCTTCATGTCTGCTTTGTCCATACGGCAGTCATGCTTCAATGACCCCGTTTGCCACAATTTAGGCAGACATCTTGGGTATGTCCTTTGTCTTCCTAGAAGACAGTAATGATTTTGCCTTTTCCCTTTTCTATATCCCATAAGCCTTTGGCCAAGCCTTGGGTTTCTAGAATGTCGAAGTAAGGTGCGCCTTGTGCTACTTGCCTTATTGCAAACTTTTGTTTTATCTCCTTGAGAATAGCCATTAACTCTCCAAGAGTTATTAATTGCAATTTAATACTTCTAAGATCTAAGAATAGATTTATAAAGATCCTTCAATTTCTTCATCATACTTTAAGGATCTAATCCTTAGTTCTGATTAGGAAATTAAGGAGTCTTTATGGAAAGCATAATGGATTAAACATTAAAGTTATCATCACATGAATCTTCCAAAGATCATGCTCTACTATTTGCTTAACTCCGGGCTTAGGCCTAAGATGTTATTTTATCAAATAAAGTTACTTCTTAGTTTTAGGACTATCCTGAAATTTATTCCCAATTTGAAAATTAAAGTCGTTTAAACACATTTTCCCTAGGATAATGTTTTAAACATTAATCTTTCATTTTAATCTTGATTCTAATAGTCCAACTATTTAATCAACGATTTCAGGTATAATCTAATGTAATGATTACTATAGTCTAACTATATAACTTATTACAATTTTATTGGTTAAAATCAAATATATATTGATTACTATAATCCAATTATATAATCATTATAAATGATTGGTAAAATCCAAATATACTGATTACTATAATCCAATTATATAATCAACTATAAATGAAGTAGTTTGAATACAATCTAACTGTTAAATTAAAACAACTATTAAATATTAGTCTAACTAACATTTAATTTATTTGACGAATGATATTTGATTGAGCGCGTATGGCAAGTATCTAAATGAATATTGCAAATTTAATTCTTGCCTCCCACTATTTTTCGGCGAGCCTCTAACCCTTTGTGGAGTACTCGGGAAACCTAGTTTCCTAGTGGGCTAGGATCCCGTTAAATAACACACAATCTTGACTTTGGCCAACAAATTGTATGATACTTAACTAGGTAGATCTCTAAGATCAATTGGATTCCATCCAATTCCTAGATCCAGTAGGTGGACATCACAAATTGTTTTTGTACAAATTAACTATGTGACAACGGAAATTGCATTTTATCATTTTGTAATTAGATTACTTGTATATATATAAATGATAAAAGTCCTTATGATTAGTTCCAGATTATAAGATATGAGACAATATCAATCCACAAAGGTTTAATCATTAAATATCCCTAGTCGTAGTATTATCGAGACTGGACATCGATAATGTAGAATAGACTAGTATTGCACTTGTGCGTGTTATGGAAGCATAACAACATAGTTCTCATGTATTTAAGTATTGGATACTTATGCAAGTGCGATAGGAGGTTGTGTTAATCGATGGTATGGAAACAGCTTCGCTCTGGATAGACCCCGCGGAATCCCATTGGTAGTATGACTATGTGTCTATGGGAATCCACTGCAGGGTAGGTGTATTTGGTCTTAACCTAAGACTTGCATCGCTAGTACTTGTGACAATCAATACGCTTTGGTTTTGGTCGTCTGAGAGTTTAACAGATTCTGTGTACGCCTCTTCTGGGTTTATTGAGAATCGTAGTGTATTGGGTGTGATGTCAAGACGGAAGTTTTACTTCAGTCATATGGAGATGATGATCACGCTGGGATTGAGAACCGGTTCTCTATTATGTTGCAACTATCGGGATAATAAGACAAGGTCATGATTATTCGATTATAGAGACCAATTGATTGTGATCTGATATATGCTTCGTATGGGGCAGACACTATTCCAGCCCCAGGCCTTGCATGTGACATCAGATACTGTATCGTAATACGAAATAATACGTATACTACGCCTGTTATAGATTATATATTCCTTAAAGAATATTTTTGGAGAATTGGGTAGGCACGACGCTTTGCTAAAAGCTAACCATGTCTCGTAAATCGGTAAAAATATAGTATGAGGTACGCACATGTTCGGATAGTCCGACAACCAGATTTACTGCCAATATATCCAAGGATCTCATGGGTCGCTTCCCAAAGATTCACCGATGACGTATGACTCGAACATAATTAATCTATGATTAATTATAAGAGAGAGAAAACTAATCTATGATTAATTACGGCGAGAATTTATCATAAAATTCAAATAAAAGAGAGAGAACGATTAATTTGGAATTAATAGATAAAATAATATATTCGATATATTAAATGAAATTAGATTTTATAACGGAATTAAAATTGGATTTTAACTCGGGCGAACAAATTAATTTGGAATTAATTCGCGAGCGACTTTAATAGTAATTTTGCTAGGCATAATTATTTAATTAAATTTGATTTAATTAGGTCGCAACGAAAAATTCGTTAATTCGGAATTTGCGGACTCGAGCCCGGGATATGTTTGCAGGCCCACTCGGATTTTGAATCAAGTGGGGCCCACAAGTCACATCACCTAGTTATTTTAATTAACTTTTTGTTGATGGTATTTGGTGGGTTGTTAAAGACTTGTTAAACACTCAAAGTGATGACATGAAAGACATATACCAAATGTTGGATATTTGGTATATCATATATATTTTCTTTTGAAAATTAAAAACATCATCACTTTCTCTATTCTCTCACCACTCAGGGCAATAGTGAAAAGTTTCTCTCCAAAATTTTCTTGGCTTGCCCGAATTCATCAAGAAGAAATTGAAAGATTTGTTGCAAATTTTTCAAGAGATAGAACTCAAAGAGATCATACAAAGGTGGTAGGGAAACTCTCCCATTGAGCTTGGAATCTCAAATCACTCAAAGCTTGGAGCTCAACTTTATCAATGAAAGCTTGGAGACTTTTAAGGAATCAAAACTTTTGTTTTACACACATCCTCTCTACCGATCTTTGTAAGTATAATTCCGCTATACTTTCTTTTCGTATTCACAATATTTTATGCTTGAAATGATCTTGGTTTGACCTTATAAACCCAACATGTTAGACATGTGATGGAAGTGGTTAGGCTTATTTCATGGATTTGATTTATTGAAAGAAAGCTTGGCTTTACTTATAATACACTCAAACCAAATTCAACACTCAACCTTAATATTTAAACCAAGTCAACTTTGGAAGTAAGAAATATGTTACTATTCACAGCAACTATTTTTCTCTTCTTTCTCCTTGAGGCCATGAGCTTCATCTCTCTCCCATGGAGTTTTGTTGCAAAATTCTTGTAAGCTAGCACTTTAAGGAGTCAAAGGAAGGTGATAGGGAGACTCACCAATGAGTTTGGAACAACCAAGAGGGTTTGGAGCTTCCATCTTCAAACAAGTTTTCAAATTCATCCCAACCAATGTAAGTATTCCGCAACATCCTTTGGTAAAATTCACACCCGAATCACTCTTAGAGATCTTTGGCATGTTCTAGGAACACTAACAAATACCAATCTTTTAACCCCTATGTCGGTTTTGGCTTGTATTTAAAGTGGAAAATTTTTGTTTTCTCATTTTTAAGTAAGCCATGGTCGAAACCCATCTCAAAGAAAGCACCCAAAAATTTTCTTGAAGAATAAAGGAAGAAAGTGAAGAAAATCAAGAAAAAGATTTAAGGATTTTAGGAGATTTGGAGGTAATCTTCATAACTCTTAAATTTAGAAAGTTTATTTATTGTTCTTGAGTATCTATACATGTTCTAGGGTTTCTTCCTTTCTTATATTTTGGGGCTTTTTGATTTGAAGTATGGATTTGGAGGCTAGATGCATGTGTGAAGTTTGATTGGATGATATTAATGTAATATTGATTCAATTTTGTCATTTGATGACTTGTTGCCATTATAGAGTGTTATGACCACTTTTATAACTCCTAGAATTGTTATTGAGTTCTTCATAGGTGGTGGCTTTGGTTGGTGTTAGTATTAATATGATTGGTATTAAGAAAATTTGATTTATAGCATGAAAAATGATATTTTTGTTACAAAATCGGATCTGAAAATTCTGTGTTTTTGGTGATGAAAATAATGTTGTATAAATGTATTAGATGTGTTTTGGGCATTGGAACAATTGCTAGAAATTATTTCGGAGTTGAAATATGCGAAAACGGTAAAAAACGGCGTTACCGGGTGTGTTTCGGGCTTACCGGGTGTGTGCTATCAAAACAGTGAATTGGCCACTATTTGGGCAGCCCATGAACTGTCCAAGCACTATTGGAGCTGACCTGGGTAGCCCCATGTGTGTTGGTTGGTCGGTTCGGACAAAAATGTGTTTGATGCCATTTTACAGAAAAAAAAAACGTTTTTATAAAGGTTTCACGATGTTCCTTAACTATTTATGTCGTTATTTGATATCGAATAAATATGTTTAGGTGAAATATAAATAAATTATTCATATTTGATATTGAATAATTTATTCGGTAATTAAAAATCTTTTAAAATTACGATTTCACCCAAACCACGAGCTTTAGCTGCACCCGCGCCAAAACCCCAACAAAATTGGTATCAGAGCAGGTCTAATCCTTCATCCATTATATTTTTGATGCTTGATATATGATATATAATCCAAATTTTTTTTTTACACATGCATGTAATTTAGATGTTTCTTGATTTTTAGTTCTACGATAATGGGAAACGTAACGGAAATTTAATGGTTATGTTAAGTTATGTTTTCTAAGGTAGAATTGAACTGTTTAGAAATTAATCTAGATTATATTCTGCATTTGATGTAGAGCAATTCTTTCTTGAGGAATATCCCCGCTTAAATAATGCAGTAAAGTGACATGTATTGGATGAATGTTTCAGAGTCCGTCTTGTCAATACGATTTATAGGTATCTTTCTATGGCTGCATCCGAGAAAGTGCCAAAGCAGTGAGGGTGTAGTTGATAGAATTTTATCCATGCCGGATGTATATTTGATACTAGATAAATTCAAGTGAAAGTGAAAATCCTGAACGTGCCAAAGCTGTCAAGAATACATCGATGGCTTGAGTTTGTCATTAGCAAGTGAAGACTTGATACGCCTCCTTATGAACATGCCAAAGCTGTCATAACGAGAAATTGTCAGGACCAAAATCAGGAGTCACAGTGAGTTTGATTGACAATGAGTTGTCTACCTATGAATATACGTAGGCGAGATCGTGCTAAAGTTGTGAGTCGAAATATATTCATGGGGTCCACTTCTCACTATGGAATTCCATTTAATTATTGAATTCCCGTTTTCTGTTGGGGATTACGGTATTACGTAAAGTAGTGGGAGACATTGCTGTGTTAAAAATCCATAACTAAAGCAATGTGTAATATTACGGAAATTGCCGCTTGTTTTTTTTTCCTTTATTCTATATTGTTAATAGAATTAAACTTCTAATCCACTATATGCATATTAGTTGAATATGTTTTCTGACTTCATTTATGGTTGCGTATTTCTAGAATAGGTTCTATAATGTTAGTAGACTTGGATATTGATAGATTAGTCTAAAACCATCGGGAAATGTTGTTCCGATTTTCTTCAAAATTCAAGATGGGTAGTGACTTAGTTACTAAGTCATGATAGGTAATCTAGATAAATATCTATTTTAGGATATTATTCTATAGAGAGAATAGTTTCTTGTGTAGTAAGAATTGACAAGAATCAGTTCATGTCTCGAGATTCTTGACTGGCATTAAGAACTCCATTAGGTATTTGTTTATCTTATAATGACGTTTCTTGGCTTTAGTGACTTTTTGAAGTCACGTGTTTGACACGGTTTGCTAATAAATTATTTGCAATTGTTGTGAATATTTGAAGGCAAATTATAAAGGTGAAGAAATGAGATGTGTATAGTTTTGTATAGTGAATATTGATTCTCACAATACGACAACTATAAGTATTGGATACGAAATCTCTTGTCTAGTTATTTAAAATATTGTTTAATGATTGTTTTTGATATTTGATATCAGAACTTGTGACTATTGGATAGTTACTTGTTATATATAAACAATTGTTACATATTTTAATACGACTAGTAGTGTCATTAATAAGAAGATAAACATTAAGAAAAATATTCGGTTAACTAAATAACTTAGAACAATGCTTTATGAGATTTTATAACGTAAGCATTAGATGCTTATTCCGTATGGAAAAGAATGGTCTGATACGAGATCACACCATATATCCTTATATATTTAATGAATATTGTATTCAGGATGTGATTAAATCTCATTTAACCAATGATCGTCATTGGACCACATATTTATTAAACTAATACTTTGGAAGTATATAGTTTAATGAATTATAAATTACCGTGGATAGTTTTCTTTACTTCATAACTTAGTTAATGAATTGTCATGACTTAGTTACGTATTTCTAAAAGAATACACATTGTGTTAGTGTTCCTAGAACATGCCAAGGATCTAATAAGCATGAAAACATGTTCACAAATTCAAAATAAGTTGCGGAATTACTTACATTGAATGGATTTGAGCTTTTAAAATTTTGAGAAGAAGATCCAAGATGCTTCATTTGTTGATTCCAAGCTTTGAGTTGAAGATCTCCAAGATCATTCCTTTGTTGATTCCAAGCTTTAAGTTGAAGATCTCCAAGATCCTTCCTTTGTTGATTCCAAGCTTTAAGTGATGATTCAAACTCTTGAAGTAGTTTCCCTATTGTAGGCATTGAATTTTTACACATTAGCCCAATGATGAGTCTCGTCTGGAGGCAACTACCTCTTTAGTTATGAAAGTCGCGGGAAACGGACGTTGGAAGGGTAAAGTTGGAAAATAGAATTTTTGATGGATTTAATCTCGTTGCTTGAGCTTCGGTTGCTTGTTGGACTTCTGTTTCAAAGCTTATCTTAGGCCCAAAACCCCACAAACCACTTACCAAACCCAAACCAAACCCAAAATACCCAAGTCAAACCAAGTCAAACCAAGCCCATGCCCAAGGAAGGTGATTCACGCCCATCACTCCCCTATTTAGCCAAAATCACATTTAACACATGCCTAAATCAATTCAAATCCATTCCTAATTAGAAGAAATCAAATCAAATCCCTACCAAATCAAATCCAATCACAAATCCAAATTAGGAGATCTATTCCTTATTAGAAACCAATTACCTACTCAAATTAGGAAAGTCTTCTCTCTTTGCCTATAAAAAGAGGCCTTCACCCCCATTCACAACCCTAGCACACATACTTCCCCAAGCACGTCCCAAACACTTCCTCAAGCCTCCTTGCACGTCCAAAAACATCCTTGAAGCCTCCATTGCCGAATCATTAAACCTAAGCACCCTCCATTGCCGCATCATTCATCCTTCACCAACACCCTTCACGCCTAAGCCCCTTTTCACAACCCTCCATTGCCAAGTTCCAGCCACCATTCACAGCCCTAAAACACCTTAAAATAAGCCTCAAATACAGCCCTAAAGTCGCAAAAAAGACCCCCCCATTCACAGCTCCAATTCAGCGCCCAAAACAGTCCCGAAACACCCCTCACTGCACCTTGAACTGCACAGTTTCGTCCCCTGTTCTGGTCAGTTCTTGTTGCTTATTTAACCCATAAAACAGTCCTAAAATCACCTAAACGCCATCCCAAAAACCTCCATAAAGTTTCCCTAAAAAATCCCCACAAACGCACCTCCCTAAGCCTTCAAAATCACCCAAAACAGTCCGCTAAACCATCAAGACAGTGACCTGAAACGTAGCAGCGAGGCAGCAGCGAAACGGACTTGACACAGCAGCCCGAACAGCAAAACAATGAGGAAAGACGTGGAGTTGGTGAACTAAAAGAGTAGCGGATCATTCACCCTTCCAACGGACGTGTAACGCCCTTTCTTAGACGACAAAAGAGGTTAGACCTGAGGGCTTCTTTCTACTTATCTTCTTTATTGTTGTTTTATTTATTTTGATATATAATGGCATGAGAGTCGTTTGAAGCATGATGTGATTGTTGGGTGAGCGGGATATGTGTTCCCTTTTGTGGTATATCGGATGGAAACCCGGACGTAAATTCCACAGCCGATTCCGAATGGACGGTAGTATGGTCTGCACTCGGGATACAATGCCACGTACCACTTAAGATACACGTATCTCGTCTCATCCAAATTTGTATTTGAGCATGTTATAGTCTTTAGGTTATATGTTTATTATTTAAAGCATGGTTTAATTTAGTTTGTTATTTATTTGTTAAAGCATGTTTAGGTTGTCCATTATGCATGTTCTTAGTTTATGATGCGTTTGGGTAATGATTTATACATGTTGATTTAATGGTTCAATATGATTGTTGTGTTACATTGCGTGGAATTATTTGGATGAAAGCATGTTAGATCTAAGTACCCTTGAGCATGAATGATGAATAGATTCGGTTAGTTTATTGCACAAATTATATCATCACAAGTGACATAAGTAAGGGACCATTCCGAACCCAACGGTTTGAGGTCTTCCCTTGCGAGGGGTGAGTGCGGCCTTAAATCTTTGTCCCGGTTCACACCGGGTGGCGACTCCATGTTATTTCATACTTCCCAACTAGGCCGCGAGCCTAGAACAGCGTCATCAAGTTCTGTTGTCTACAGTCTGGCGACTCCCCTGGGGATATTTTCATTCGGCCCCGAAATCATGTCTTGGGATGTGTATAATTTGTGCTTTAATTAATCGTTTCTATAGTGGGTTTAGGGGGTTAAGCAAAGGCTTTGTTGAAGCTAGGTGATGGTTGGGTGTCTTCCTTCACTCACTACCCTTCGGGGAAAAGCTGTGAAGGCACCTAGATAAATCATTACTTGTAGCTCGTTGTGACATACTAGTTTGGAGGACTCGTTGTTTATTCCTGACACCAAGCGATAAGAGCCTAAGGGGCTTGGGTACTTAAGAGAGCCTCGCTCCACCGTCCCTCTGGGGAATCTACAACGGGAAATCCATTCGACAGTTAGTCACACACCGTAACTCGTTGGCACGTACCGTAAGGTATAAAAAAGGTGCACTCACTTGGTCGTTCGAACCCTTGAGTGGGGAGTCCTAGTTGTGGGTAATCCTTCGTCAAATGAAAGCCTTTGTCCACACTCCCGTAAACCCACATGTGAACCATAGTTGTATGACCTATTGGGGCCACCCTTTATGCTTTTGATAACCCCATGCATATTATGTCTCATACAACCCATGCATCTCATGCATACATGCATCATGTTAACCCTCGTGTCTTAAAAGCCATCATAGATATCCGTTGGGTTAGGAAAAAGAAGACTTGTCAAAGAAGAGTTTAGCAAACATGGATATCGTGGAAAATGAAACCAAGGAACATAAAACTTTACTGAAATGATAGAATGACCATTGGGGGCCTTCAAAAAAAAATAATAATAAAAAAAGAGAAAAATAAAAAAGAAAAAAAAAGAAAAAAAAAAAGAAAAAAAAGAGAGAAAAAAAGAAAAAAAAAGAAAAAAATTGTTTGTTCTTAGTCCTTGATAGTTAGACATAAGTCCGATGATGAAATTGATTGCTTTAGGGTGAAACCTTAGAAACGATAAACCCTCGACGTGCTTTTATCTGATACTTTAAGTAGTTGATCTATGTTAGACTCGTAAGCACTTGATTATAGGTTCTCAGTGGTGAAAACCTGAGTAGTTAGCAAGGTGACTAGTTGAAGAAATTGTAGGTCGGTGAATAACCGTTTGCTTAGATGTCTATCTTGATTTTCTTATGTTATGATGTGTGGTATGGTTGAAAATGAAAGAAAAGTCTCTAAAGAAAAGAATTAAACCACCTATAACCAATAAACGTGAAGCTACCCATGGGCGAGTATTAGGACCACCATGAGGAGAAATGCTACCTTAAAGGGTAGGTGTGTTGAAAAAAAAAAGAGAAAAAAAAAAAATGTGAAAAAGAAGTTCAAAAAGAAAGAGATAAAAGAGAAAAGAAAACCATACCACATTGAGCACAAAAAAAAAAAGCAATTGCAGGCATAATTGAGACATCTAGGTTGGTTTGACCCATTGATCCCAATTATTGACGAAATCATTGAGTTAGCTTACCTGGGGATGAATCTGCGAAGGAACCTTTGCACACACACACTTTGAGTCTAGCATAGATCATTTATTCAAAGACTTGGATTTGAGTTGCATTGAGTGTTTTGAAGGTTCTCTGGTTTCATTACTGAGCATTCTTTGAGGACAATGATATGTATAACTATTGGGACTATTTCGTAGAATTTGATATAGCATGATGATATGGAAGGCCCCACCATGTGGTTCATCTTGATCAAGTACAAAACAGCAGAGAGCAGAAAGCTAAATTAAGACTGGGGGCGACCAGTGTACTAAATCGTGAATCAGGGACATAACAAGATATTAGGTCATGAGAGCAGAGAGAAGACTGAGCAATCACTTGGAGAACTAGCAGAAGACCTAACCCAGCAGAATAGGAAATTCGTTCATGCATGCATGCATACACGTAACATATTTTGCATTCTTTTTTTGTGTTTGTTTTGTTTTGTATTCACAGGTTTCAAAGAAGAAAAAGAGAAAGCGGCAAAGACAAGCCAACCAGAATCAACAACGTATCAGTATTCGTTTGGGGATGAGTCTCGGGGTTGAGGCCCACATCAGTATCAGTTTGGTGCGAGACCTACATCAGTTTGGGGTAAGGCCCACATCAGTTTCAGTCAGGGGGCGAGGCCCACATCAGTATCAGTTTGGGGCGAGGCCCACATCAGTATTAACTTAGGGTCGAGGCCCACCTTATCAGCAGTTTGGGGAATGAATCCCAGGGTCGAGGCCCACATCGTCAGAGTTTCGGGAATGAATCCCAGGGGAATGAATTCCACATCGCTAGAGTTTTGGAGTGAATCCAGAGAATGAATCCCAGGGCCGAGGCCCACGTCGTCAGAATTTGGAATGAATCCGGGAATGGATCCCAGGGTCGAGGCCCACCTTGTCAGCAGTTTCGGGAATGAGTCCCAGGGTCGAGGCCCACATCAGACATCAGCATCAGTCTGGGGCGAGGCCCATGTTAGCATTAGTATCAATCTTGCCGGGTATGGCACTCTGGGGGCGAGGCCCACATCATTATCGGTATTAGTGTTGCCGTGTATGGCACTCTGGGGGCGAGGCCCACATTAGTTTAGTATCAGTCTTGCCTGGTATGGCACTCTGGGGGCGAGGCCCACATCATTATCATCATCAGTTTTGCCGGGTATGGCACTCCGGGTATGGAGACAACAGTATCAGTTTTGCCAGGTACGGCACTCCGGGTATGGAGATATCAGATCAGTTTTGCCAGGTACGGCACTCCAGGTATGGAGATATTAGATCAGCCAGATATGGCACTCCGAGTATGAAGACATCATATCAGTTCTGCCAGATATAACATTCTGGGGGCGAGGCCCACATAGCATCAGATCAGTTTTCACCGGGTATGGCATTCTGGGGGGAAGGCCCACATAGCATCAGATCAGTTTCTGCTGGGCATGGCATTCTGGGGGCGAGGCCCGCATCACATCAGATCAGTTCTGCCGAGAATGGCACTCTGAGAATGGAGATATAGTCTGGGAATAGACAGCTCGAGAATGAGCACGCCGAGAATGGCACGCCGGGAATGGCACTCCGAGAATGGAGATATAGTCCGGGAATGGATAGCTCGAGAATGAGCACGCCGAGAATGGCACGCCTGGAATGGCACTCCAAGAATGGAGATACAGTTCGGGAATGGACCACATCACATCAACAGTTCGGGAATGGACCACATCACATCAACAGTTCGGGAACAAAACCCAAAATTCAGGAAACAAGACCCTCAGCTCACTTTGGGAACAAGACCCACGGGAACAAAACCCACAATTCAGGGAACAAGACCCTCGGCTCACTTTGGGAACAAGACCCACGTGAACAAAACCCATAATTCAGGGAACAAGACCCTCAGCTCACTTTAGGAACAAGACCCACGGGAACAAAACCCATAATTCATGGAACAAGACCCTCAGCTCACTTCGGGAACAAGACCCACGGGAACAAAACCCACAATTCAGGGAACAAGACCCTCAGCTCAAATCGGGAACAAGACCCATAATTCAGATCGGGAACAAGACCCACAACTCAGTTCAGGGAACAAGACCCTCAACACAATTCAGATCGGGAATAAGACCCACAACTCATTTCAGGGAACAAAACCCTCAGCTCACTTCGGGAACAAAACCCGCAGCTCACTTCGGGAACAAGACCCAGGGGTCGCAGTACCTCACCACCAAATCAATTCAGTTCGAAGCAATAGGTGAGTCAGGTGGCAGCTGGCGAGCCAGGTAAGTAAAAATACATTGCACGTACTTTGATAGAA
Organism: Zanthoxylum bungeanum; assembly: GCA_019454045.1. Lineage (NCBI taxonomy): Eukaryota > Viridiplantae > Streptophyta > Magnoliopsida > Sapindales > Rutaceae > Zanthoxylum > Zanthoxylum bungeanum. The sequence continues at coordinate 18,665 of SKCR01036289.1, forward strand.
TTGTCATTGTCACACACTGCACAAGTCCCATCAAAGTGGGGGCGACTGTAGGCATTGCATTTTTACACATTAGCCCAATGATGAGTCTCGTCTGGAGGCAACTACCTCTTTAGTTATGAAAGTCGCGGGAAACGGACGTTGGAAGGGTAAAGTTGGAAAATAGAATTTTTGATGGATTTAATCTCGTTGTTTGAGCTTCGGTTGCTTGTTGGACTTCTGTTTCAAAGCTTAACTTAGGCCCAAAACCCCACAAACCACTTACCAAACCCAAACCAAACCCAAAATACCCAAGTCAAACCAAGTCAAACCAAGCCCATGCCCAAGGAAGGTGATTCACGCCCATCACTCCCCTATTTAGCCAAAATCACATTTAACACATGCCTAAATCAATTCAAATCCATTCCTAATTAGAAGAAATCAAATCAAATCCCTACCAAATCAAATCCAATCACAAATCCAAATTAGGAGATCTATTCCTTATTAGAAACCAATTACCTACTCAAATTAGGAAAGTCTTCTCTCTTTGCCTATAAAAAGAGGCCTTCACCCCCATTCACAACCCTAGCACACATACTTCCCCAAGCACGTCCCAAACACTTCCTCAAGCCTCCTTGCACGTCCAAAAACATCCTTGAAGCCTCCATTTCCGAATCATTAAACCTAAGCACCCTCCATTGCCGCATCATTCATCCTTCACCAACACCCTTCACGCCTAAGCCCCTTTTCACAACCCTCCATTGCCAAGTTCCAGCCACCATTCACAGCCCTAAAACACCTTAAAATAAGCCTCAAATACAGCCCTAAAGTCGCACAAAAGACCCCCCCCCATTCACAGCTCCAATTCAGCGCCCAAAACAGTCCCGAAACACCCCTCACTGCACCTTGAACTGCACAGTTTCGTCCCCTGTTCTGGTCAGTTCTTGTTGCTTCTTTAACCCATAAAACAGTCCTAAAATCACCTAAACGCCATCCCAAAAACCTCCATAAAGTTTCCCTAAAAAATCCCCACAAACGCACCTCCCTAAGCCTTCAAAATCACCCAAAACAGTCCGCTAAACCATCAAGACAGTGACCTGAAACGTAGCAGCGAGGCAGCAGCGAAACGGACTTGAAACAGCAGTCCGAACAGCAAAACAATGAGGAAAGACGTGGAGTTGGTGAACTAAAAGAGTAGCGGATCATTCACCCTTCCAACGGACGTGTAACGCCCTTTCTTAGACGACAAAAGAGGTTAGACCTGAGGGCATCTTTCTACTTATCTTCTTTATTGTTGTTTTATTTATTTTGATATATAATGGCATGAGAGTCGTTTGAAGCATGATGTGATTGTTGGGTGAGCGAGATATGTGTTCCCTTTTGTGGTATATCGGATGGAAACCCGGACGTAAATTCCATAGCCGATTCCGAATGGACGGTAGTATGGTCTGCACTCGGGATACAATGCCACGTACCACTTAAGATACACGTATCTCGTCTCATCCAAATTTGTATTTGAGCATGTTATAGTCTTTAGGTTATATGTTTATTATTTAAAGCATGGTTTAATTTAGTTTGTTATTTATTTGTTAAAGCATGTTTAGGTTGTCCATTATGCATGTTCTTAGTTTATGATGCGTTTGGGTAATGATTTATACATGTTGATTTAATGGTTCAATATGATTGTTGTGTTACATTGCGTGGAATTATTTGGATGAAAGCATGTTAGATCTAAGTACCCTTGAGCATGAATGATGAATAGATTCGGTTAGTTTATTGCACAAATTATATCATCACAAGTGACATAAGTAAGGGACCATTCCGAACCCAACGGTTTGAGGTCTTCCCTTGAGAGGGGTGAGTGTGGCCTTAAATCTTTGTCCCGGTTCACACCGGGTGGCGACTCCATGTTATTTCATACTTCCCAACTAGGCCGCGAGCCTAGAACAGCGTCGTCAAGTTCTGTTGTCTACACCTATCACCTTAGTTGATTTCTCCAAGTGCTAGCTAACTTGATTTTGCCACAAAATCAAAGAGAAAGGAGAAGCATGCTCACGCCCAAATGGTAGAGGATTTTAGGGTTTCCTACTTGTTCAAGTGTTGTGTTGAGTGAAAAGAGAGAGAGAAGGCCTTTTGGTTTTGTTAAAGGGTTTTACCCTTTTACCCAAAACCATGTAGTTGGGGTAATTTGGTTTCACCTAAACCAAGTGGTTGGAAAGTAAGTGGTTTTGGCATAAATGCCAACTACCCTCCCAACTACCACATTAAAGTGGGCCCCACATTTGAATTCAAAATTCAAATATCTCTACGAACATTTGCCGCGGCTCGGTTCCGTTTAATCTAATTAAACGAACTTTCATCGCTAAATAATTAAATCTAATTTAATTAAATAACGATGCCTCGCAAATATATTACGAATGTCGTCTACGAATTAATTCTAAATTAATTCGCTCGTTCGCTTTAAAGTTCAACTTTAATTTCGTAATGAAATCCAATTCATATTAACATATCCGATATATTAATTTTAGCCCATACGAATAAATTAAATAGAAAAATCAAATTTGACAATTAAATTTATTCTACCGATTAATTCCAAATTAATCGCGTTCTCTCTCTTCCGAACACATTTAATCCCAGATTAAATAATACCTCAATTAATCCTAGATTAATTTTCTCCATCTTAATTAATCCCAGATTAATTATCTCTCTTAATTAATCCCAGATTAATTCTAATTAAATCAACTATCATCGGTGAATCTTTGGGAAGCGACCCAAGAGATCCCTGGATATGTTGGCAGTAAATACGGTCATCGGATTATCCGAATACGTGCGTACCTCGTACCACTTGCTTACCGATTTACAAGACATGGTTGACTTCTAGCAAAGCACCGTGCCTACCCAATTCTCTAGTAATATTCTTACTGGAATATATAATCTATGTCAGACGTAGTATACGTAGTATTGCGTATTGCGATCCAGTATCAGATTGTCACGTGCTAGGCCTTGGGCTGGAGTCGTGTCTGCCCCGTACGAAGCACATGTCGGATGTCTGGTAACTAGTCTCTATTATCGGATATACATGACCTAGTCATAATATCCCGATGACTGCAGTACTTAAGAGCACTAGTACCGTATCCTACGTGACATCATCTCCACTATGACTGGAGTGACACTTCCATCTTGACATCACACCCAATACTCTACGATTCTCAATATACCCAGCTTTGGCGTACATAGAACCGGTTAAAGCCCTGGACAACCAAAACTAAAGCATACCGATTGTCGCAAGTATTAGCGATGCAAGTCTCAAGTTAAGACCAAATACACCTACCCTGATTTCGGACTTCCATAGACACATAGTCATACTACCAATGGAATTCCGAGGGGTCTATCCAGAGCGAAGCTGTTTTCCGTACCATCAGTAAAACACAACCTCCTATTACACTTGCATGAGTATCCTATAACCAAATATATGAGAACTATGCCGTTATGATCTCACATAACACGCACAAGTGTAATACTAGTCTATTCCGCATTATCGATGTCCAGTCTCGATAATACTACGACTAGGGATATTTAATGATTAATCCATCGTGGACTGATACTGTCTCATATCATCTCAATCCAGGAACTAATCATAGGGACCTCCTATCATTTATACATCTAGGTGATCTAATCACAAATGATTAGAGTGCAATCTCTTTGTCATATAGTTAATTTGTACAACAACACCATGATTTGTACAAATAGTGACGATATAGGTCATAATTGTCCAACAATCTACCACTTGGCCTATAGCCAGTCACTCGAGTGTTTTACACCCGAACTATGTACAGTTCGCTCAAATTGCTGAGGAAAGGCTTTCGTCTACGGATTTGTATGATTATCGTCTGATGCGATTTATTCGATCATCGCATCGCCACGATGTATGATCCGAACGAATCAGATGAATAGTTGAAGTATATATCTGGATCGTTGATGAGACCATTAATTCTTTAGCCTGTGCTGACGCCTAGCTCAGCTGCTAACAGAACTATATCTAATCTAATTAGATTTGATATAGACCCAGATGGCTTCTATTGCTGCCTTAGGTGCAGCAATAACCCGCATTTGTTGTTTATTCAGTAACAGTATCTTGCTTGGAAGATTTTCAGGTCACTGTTCCGTTATTCAAACTGTATAGTACCGTTTAGCGACTTAAGTCATTTTATCGGTTAGGAAGCTTGCAGTAGTGATCTCAGTCACTTCAAGTTCTCCTTCTCTATAGTTTAAGACATCATCATTAGTTCTCTAAGATACTAACAGATGTTCTTAATATCAATACAGTGACTATCACTTGGATTGACCTGTTTGTGACTCCATATGCTCAAAGCGTATGAGACACCAGGTCACGTACATTTTTCAATGTACGAGTTCTCAGAGAGTGTTAACAACTTTTAAATCTATCTCAGTAGATCTTTATTCCTAGATTAAAGGTTGTTTCTCTCAAGAATTCTACGGAGAATTTTCATGAAAGCCAATCTTTCACCGATTGTAATATGAGAATATCATTTCCAAGAAATGATATATCATTATTATTTAGGACATCATTGTCAGTGAGCTCCCACTAACCTCCTTATATACACAAGAATCATATTCGTTTTGAATAAAATCATACACCATTATGATTACATCAAAATGATAATTCCAAGAACCTAATGCTTGCTTCAATCCAAACATGGATCGAATAACCTACAAATCTTATTTGCTAGTTTTGGTACGACAAAACCGTCAGGATGTTATAAACATCCTCTAAAAAGGTTTCCGTTTAAGGAAAGCGATTTTGACGTTCAGCTGTTATATTTCATGAATGAAACATGCAGCGTTAGCAAGCATTATCCAAATGGATTTATCCATGGCAACATGTAAAAGGTTTCATTGTAATCAACACAATCTTGATAACGATACATTTTCGCTACAAGCCTAGCTTAGTACGTTGGTTTGTTGCCATCCATGTATGTCTTCCTTGAAGACTTATATAGTACCAATAGGCACGATGCCTTGCGGTACAACAACTAGTGTCTAAACATAGTTGTTATACATGGAATCCATTTCGGACTCATGGCACTTTGCCATAATAGGGAGTCGATACCTTGTATCACTTCCTCATACGTAGTCAGTTTATATTCCTCAATAAGATTGACATCTTTATGAGGTGAGATCAGAAACCAATACCCCAGGTTGTTTTCTGACTCTCTCCGACCTACGCGGTTCTTGTGTATTCGAAGATTACTGGTACAGTTTCATCCTTGATGAACTATTTGTGTTCCATTAAGGACTAGGTGCCTTGAACAGTATTACTCCGATTTTCATCGAGTTTTACTATCCTCCCACTTACCACTGCATATCGGTATTCCTCTTAGGAAAAACGCATGGTGAGCAACAATTACATTGTTCTCATGTGAGATGTATAAGTACTATACTTTGGTTTCCTTAGGACAACCTACAATTAGGCACTTATCCAATTTGGGTTCTAGTTTGGTATCATCCAAACATATGCCTAGCATTCCCAAATCATCAGGAGTGAGAAAGCCCAGCTTTTTTCCTGTTCATATCCAATATGAAATCTGTCAAACAGATTTTCATGGAACCTTATTCAAAATAAGTATTTCACTGTTAAATGCTTATCCCTTTGAAGGAAAATGGTAGCTCAGAGCGACTCATGATTAACCTTATCATGTCTAACAAAATTTGGTTTCTCCGTTCGGACACACCGTCAAACTGATGTGTTCCGGGAGAAGTCCTCATTGAAAGAATACTATACTCTTTCAAGTATATGAGAAACTTATTGCTTAAGTATTTTCATCATGGTCAAACCGTGATTTTTTAATACTTTAGCCGATCTATTCGTCTATTTCGTGTCGAAACTCTAAAAGTTTCCGATTTGTGTTCTTCAAAAGAAACACAACCATAACGCGATGCCACATCCGTAAAGGTCACGAAATATTCATATCCACCTCTAGCCTAGCTAGACATGGGCCCACTTACGTCACTATGAACAAGGGCTAATAGATCGGTGGGACTTACACTTTTACCAAGTAAAAGGTATTTTAGGTACTCTACCTAATGAACTAGATTCGTAGACATCATTTGAATGGAATCAAATCCGTCCTAGTATCCACACTTCAAAAGTGTGGATATACGAGTCTTGTTTAATGTGTCCCAGTCAACACTGCCACAAATAAGTCTTATCTGATCAAATCAGTTTGAGCTATTTGTTCGTCATATTATATGTTTGAGATTTATTTATATTCAAAATATAAATACTGTTATTCACATATAATGTGTTTATCTCAATATCATCTTTATAAAATAAAACACTTTAGTGTTCTAGATTATAAAGGTATTCTCGCAACGAGTTATACTCGATATAGAGATAATGTTTCTAGTCAAACTAGTTATATTATAACAGTTTCCTAATTTAAGCACACACCCAAAAGGTAGTTCTTAAACTTATGTATCTGTGGTTGAAACAACGACTGTCGTCCCGTTTCTGATTCACAGATTAATCTCAACTGAAGTCCGTATCCTGCTCACAGTAGATTTTGCACATCAATGCATATTTATGTATCACACTAAGTATCTAAAATCCAATTTTAATACTAGTAGTGAACATATTTATGAAAACCATATTTGAAGTCAGAGCCTTGCTCGTCTTCAATTCCTTCATGTCTGCTTTGTCCATACGGCAGTCATGCTTCAATGACCCCGTTTTCCACAATTTAGGCAGACATCTTGGGATATGTCATTTATCTTCCTAGAAGATTATAATGTTTTTTCCTTTGCCATTTTCACATTCCAGAAGTCTTTGGCCAAGCGTTGGCCTTCTAGAATATTGAAGAAAGATTCGCCTTGCGCTACTTGCCTATTGCAAACTTTGACTTTGGTCTCATTGAGAATAGTCATTAAATCTCCAAGAGTTGTTTATTTCAATTCAATATTTCTAAGATCTAAGAATAGATCTATGAAGATCCTTCAATTTATTCATCAAACTTTAAGGATCTAATCCTTAGTTCTGATTAGGAAATTAAGAAGTCATTATGGCAAGCATAATGGATTAAGCACTAAAGTTATCATCACATTAATCTTCCAAAGATCATGCTCTACTATTTACTTAACTCATGGCTTAGGCCTAAGATGTTATTTTATCAAATAAAGTAACTTCTTAGTTTCAGGACTATCCTGAAATTTATTCCCAATTTGAAAATTAAAGTCGTCTAAATACATTTTCTCCAGGATAATGTTTCAAACATTAATCTTTCAATTTAATCTTGATTCTAATAGTCAAACTATTTAATCAACGATTTCAAGTACAATCTAATGTAATGATTACTATAGTCTAACTATATAACTTATTACAATTTTATTGGTTATAATCAATATATATTGATTACTATAATCCAATTATATAATCATTATAAATGATTGGTAAAATCCAAATATATTGATTACTATAATCCAATTATATAATCAACTATAAATGAAGTAGTTTGAATACAGTCTAACTGTTAAATTAAAACAACTATTAAATATTAGTCTAACTAACATTTAATTTATTTGACGAATGAAATTTGATTGAGCGTGTATAGCAAGTATCTAAACGAATATTGCAAATTTAATTCTTGCCTCCCACTATTTTTCGGCGAGCCTCTAACCCTCTGTCGAGTACTCGGGAAACCCAGTTTCCTAGTGGGCTAGGATCCCGTTAAATAACACACAACCTTGACTTTGGCCAACAAGCTGTATGATATTTAACTAGGTAGATCTCAACGATCAATTGGATCCCATCCAATTCCTAGATCCAGTAGGTGGACATCCAAGTCCGAAACATATATTTTATATATGCCAATACCACTGCATATAGGTATTCCTCTTAGGAAAATCGCATGGCGAGCAACAATTACATTGTTTTCTTGTGAGTTGTATAAGTACTATACTTTGGTTTCTCTAAGATAACCCACAATTAGGCACTTATCCGATTTGGGTTCTAGTTTGGTATCATCCAAACATATGCCCAGCATTCCCAAATCTTCAGGAATGAGAAAACCTAGTTTCTTTCTTGTTAATATCTAATATGAAGTTTGTCAAATAGATTTTTATGGAACTTTATTCAAAATAAGTTTTGCACTGTTTAAAAACTTATCCCTTGAAGGAAATGGTAGCTTAGAGCGACTCATGATTAACCTTACTATGTCCAACAAGGTTCGGTTTCTATGTTCGGACACACCGTCAAATTGACGTGTTCCGGGAGGAGTCCTCATTGAAAGAATACTATACACTTTCAAGTATTTGAGAAACTTATTGCTTAAGTATTTTCCATCATGGTCTAACCGTGACGGTTTTAATACTTTAGCCGGTATGTTTGTCTACTTCGTGTCGAAACTCTTTGAAAGTTTTCGATCTGTGTTTCACAAGAAACACATAACCATAACGCGATGCCACATCCGTAAAGTTCACGAAACATTCATATCCACCTCTAGCCTAGCTAGATATGGGACCACTTACGTCACTATGAACGAGGGCTAACAGATCGGTGGCACTTGCACTTTTACCAAATAAAAGGTGTTTTAGGCACATTGCCTAATAAACTAGATTCGTAGACATTATTTGAATGGAATCAAATCTGTCCTAGTATCCACTCTTCAAAAGTGTGGATATACGAGTCTTGTTAAATTGTGTCCCATACAACAATGCCACTTATAAGTCTCAACTGATTAAATCAGTTTGTGCTATTTGTTTGTCATATCATACGTTTGAGATTTATTTATATTCAAAATATAAATATTGTTAATCACATCTAATATGTTTATCTCAATATCATCTTTATAAAATAAAACAATTTAGTGTTCTAGAATATAAAGGTATACCCGCAACAGGTTAAACCATGATATAGAGATAATGTTTCTAGTCAAACTAGTTACATTTAACAGTTTCCTAATTTAAGTACATACTCGAAGGGTAGTTCCTAAATTTAGGTATCTACGGTTAAAACAACGACTGTCGTCCCGTTTTCGATTCGTAGATCAATCTCAACTGAAGTCAGTATTCTGCTTGTCAGCAGATGCTGCACACCAGTACATATCTATGTACCACACTCAGTATCTAAAATCCAATTTTAATACTAGTAGCGAACATGTTTATAATAAACATATTTGAAATCGGAGCCTTGCCCGTCTTCAATTCCTTCATGTCTGCCTTGTCCATACGACAGTCACGTTTCCAGTGACCCCGTTTGCCACAGTTTAGGCAGACATCTTGGGATATGTCTTATGTCTTCCAAGAAGACTATAATGACTTTTGCCTCTGCCATTTTCACACTCTAGAAGCCTTTGGCCAAACCTTGGCCTTCCAGAATGTCGATGTAAGATGCGCCTTGCGCTTCTTGCCTTATTGCAAACTTTGGCTTTGTCTCCTTGAGTATAGCCATTAACTCTCCAAGAGTTTACTATTGCAATTTGAACTTCTAAGATCTAAGGATAGATCTATGAAGATCCTTCAATTTCAATATCAAACTATAAGGATCTAATCCTTAGTTCTGACCAAGAAATTAAGGAGTCCTTGTGGCAAGCATAACAGATTAAGCACTAAAGTTATCATCACATGAATCTTCCAAAGATCATGCTCTACTATTTGCTTAACACCAGCCTTAGGCTCGAGATGTCACTAAATCAAATAAATTAACTTCTCGGTTCCCAGGACTATCCTGAGATATTATTCCCAATTTGAAAAATAAAGTCGTTTAAATACAATTTCACCTATGATTATGTTTTAAACACTAATCTTTCAATTATATTGATTCTAATAGTCCTACTATTTAATCAACGATTTTAGGTACTATTTTTTATAATGATTACTATAGTCTAACTATATAATCAACTATAATTTATTAGGTTAAATTCAATTATATTGATTACTATAATCCAATTATAAAATCAACTATTAATTGAAGTAGTTAATTCAAATATATTGATTACTATAATCCAATTATATAATCAACTATAATGAAATAGTTTTAATACAGTCCAACTGTTTAATTAAAACAACATTAAATATTAGTCCAACTAATATATTAATTTATAGTGACGAAAAATTGAAATGAGCGTGTATGGCAAGTTACTAAATGAATATTGCAAATTTAATACTTGCCTCTCACTATTTAGAGTACTCGGGAAACCTTGTTTCCTAGTGGGCTAGGATCCCGTTAAATAACACACAATCTTGACTTTTGCCAACAAATTGTATGATAATTAACTAGGTGGATCTCTAAGATCAATTGGATCCCATCCAATTCCTAGATCCGGTAGGTGGACATCCAAGTCCGAAACATATATCTTATATATGCCAATATATCCAATATATTCCCTAACCTTTTTCCTCTGAATCAATTAAGCCTTGGCTTTGGCATAACAAACTTAATGATCCCAGTTAAGCGGAACCCATTGACCTTGGAAAGCTTCGTAATCAATGTCGATGGACAAGAAATGATCTTAACTTTGGCCAACAAATCACAACTTGGACAAGACACCGATATGGAACAAAGCCTTCATGATTCAAACACATCCACGACGGAAAAATGTCTTGACTTTGGCCAATAAACCAGTGCCAGTCTTGGATCTTGAGTAAGAATCACTCAATGGAAGGAAAAATGCTTAATATATGTGAGGGTTTTTCGCGTAGTTGGCAACCAATTAATTATCTTTGTTAAGGTCTCATCATCATACACCCTTAAACATGCATTCTAAACACATAATAAGGCGCGTAAGTAAATATAATAATGATATGCGGATGGATACTTAAACATTGTTCCTAGAACAAATCTCTCCATTTCCTCTCTCCCGCTAGCACAAGTATTACTTCTACCCGATTACATAACACTTCTAAAGAAACCTCATTTACATTGAGAGGAATAGGTGAGAAGAGAAATACACATAGTCAAGAAGTAATAGGCTGGACACGCAGGTCCAATTAATAAATTCTAAAATTATTACAACAATTTCCAAAATTGCCCTCACCCATCTAATATCCATCCGATTGCATTATTCATACATCGCATCCATGTATTCACACAAGCATGTTATCAATCAATCTAATCCAATTAATTAAACTGAATATTAATAACCATCCAATGTTCAAACAATGATTTGATTTTGCGCGATTCAAAGTCGTTTTGCGAATAAGTACTCAAAGTACGAAATCTTGAATTATATTAAACTACAACATTAAATCTAATTTAATTTGCATTTAATACTAATTCTATATTTAATTCCAAATTAAATATTACACTTTATTAATGAACCTTTAAGACTTAGATTCTAAATCTAATCGTTACGGGTCTCAAAGCCCAATTAACATCCAATGTCAATTTAATTAAAATCCAATGGGCTTTTAATTAATTTCATAAGGCATTGACTTTTGGTCAATATGGGTCAAACCCAAATACCAAAGCCCATTTAAGGAATCTCCCTTATTTGCCAAGAAACCAATTTAGGCCCAATTAATATTAAAGGTCCATTAAGTCATAATTGGACTTTATGGATATGGTTTTGGGCCCAATTGGATCCAACCCATTAGCCCAAACAAAACTTGGCCCAACCAAGCCCATTAAGCCCAATTACAACTTTACATGCCCAATTCCAAATTTGGCCCAATTAATTAAATTAGCAAAATTCCAAATTTCATAATTCAATTAATCTAAAGTGTATGCCATAATTAATTAACCAAATTAATATTTCCAAAACACTAATTCACTCAATTAATTATGCTCATTATCATCAACACATGTCCAACACATTTGAATAAAAAAATCACATCATTTTCCATGTTTATCATTCACGGCATTTTGGGGATTATTTGTCCAATTCAAAATTCAATCCAATTAAATCTCCAATCAACATTCCCCAAATGATTCCAACTCATCCAATGATCAAAATCAAAAAATACCATGACTTAGGGCAACTCATTAGTTTCGCCCAAGCCAACTAATTTAGGGAAAATTTATCCAATTCGATTTTTATCAAATTGACAATGCATAACACCATGTTATCATGATTTAAGCATACTCAAATAATCAATTTCACTCAAACATGCTCAAATCAATTTTGCCCAAATTTTACCCTAATCAAGTTTCATGCTCAAAATGGCTTAAGATACCATTGTTGGGTTTCTATTAAGTCCCAATATCGATTTCAAGCAATTAACATGTGCGAATACAACAATCAAATATGGCGGAATCATACTTACATTGATCGGATTTGGCGATGCGAGGAACATCAAAAACTTCAAGCTTTCATCCATGATGCTCTCGGCTTTTGGCTCCATTTTGTCCTCCAAAAATTCGGTCAAAGCTCTAAGCTTTCGAATGGTGATTCCATCCTCACAAGTTGGTTTCCCTATCACCTTCGCAAGACTCCGAATGTGTGCTAGCACTTGGTAATTTTTGCCACAAAAATCACCATCTTTATTCTCCTTCAAGTCTCGGCATTTGCATATTTTTGAGGGAAAATTGGCCCAAGGCCGTGAGATGCAAAGAGTGAGGAAGAAGAGAGAGTGAGTTGTGTCAAATGTTTTGCAAAAACATATACCAAAATTTTGGTCAAAGCTTTTGAAAAAAGAAAAACAATTTTGGAGGCAAAAATGCATTCAACAACCCACATCAACTATTCACATCAAAAGTGACTAGACATCACATCACTTAAAGTGACAAGTTATTTGACGCTTGATGTGACTAGTGGTTTGACGCTTGATGTGACTTGTGGGCCGCACTTGAATTCAAAATGCGAGTGCGCCCGCAAACACTCATGGGCTCGGGTTCGCTAATTCCGAATTAACGAATTTTCCATTGCGACGTAATTAAATAATTATGCCAAGCAAAATTACTATTCACGTCGCTAAGGAATTAATTCTAAATTAACTCGTTTGCCCGAATTAAAATCCAATTTTAATTCCGTGTCGAAATCCAATTTCGTAAAACATATAGAATATATTATTTTATCGATTAATTCCAAATTAATCGTTCTCTCTCTTTAAATAATATTTTATCCCAGATAAAATATCTCCGTAATTAATCCCAGATTAATTCTCTCTGTCTTATAATTAATCCAGATTAATAAAGTGCGAGTCATACGTCATCGGTGAATCTTCGAGAAGCGACCCATGAGATCCCCGGATATGTTGGCAGTAAATCCGGTCGTCGGACTATCCGAATACGTACGTACCTATACTACGTTTTTACCGATTTACAAGACATGGTTGGCTTCTAACAAAGCACCGTGCCTACCCAATTCTCCATAAATATTCTTACTATAATATGTTATCTATATCAGGCGTAGTATACGTAGTATTGCATATTTCGATCCAGTATCGGATTTCACATGCATGGCCTGTGGCTAGAATTGTGTCTGCCCCGTACGAAGCACATATCGGATCTCTGGTAACTAGTCTCTATAATCGGATAAACATGACCTAGTCATAATATCCTGATAGATGCAGCATATAAAAGCACCAGTTCTGTATCCTACGTGATCATCATCTCCACTATGTCTGGAGTGATACTTCCATCTTGACATCACACCCAATACACTACAATTCTCAATATACCCAGAAAAGGCATACACATAATCTATTAAAGCCCTGGACGACCAAAACCAAAGTATATTGATTGTCGCAAGTATTAGCGGTGCAAGTATCAGGTTATGACCAAATACACCTACCCTGATTCGGACTTCCATAGACACATAGTCATACTACCAATGGAATTCTGAGGGGTCTATCCAGACCGAAGCTGTTCCCATACCATCGGTAAACATAACCTCCTATTACACTTGCATGAGTATCCTATACCCAAATATATGAGAAATATGTCCTTATGCTCCCACAACGCGCACAAGTGTAATACTAGTCTATTCCGCATTACCGATGTCCAATCTCGATAATACTACGACTAGGGATATTTAATGATTAAACTTTCGTGGATTGATACTGTCTTATATCATCTCAATCTGGAACTAATCATATGGACCTTCTATCATTTATACATCTTGGTAATCTAATTACAAATGATAAAAAAGCAATTTCCTTTGTCACATAGTTAATTTGTACAACAACACCATGATTTGTACAAATAGTGATGTTATGGGCCATAATTGTCCAACAATTCATTCTAGAATGGCCCAGGAGTTTGTAATCTGCTAAGATCACAGTTTGATAGACTAGCTTATAGAGCATTCATGTGAGCTTTCCGAAAATCTGTGTTTTCTAATTTTGATAACAGTGAGATTGTCTGGTTTTATCAAATCGTAGAGAATACATATGTGATGATAGGGTTAGTGGGAGCGTACAAATTTTCTTAGTAGTATTGTATATCCTAACGACATTATCATTATTAATGTAAAAATGAAATGTTTGTGAGGTAAAAAATATTTATCTAAATCTTCTTTTCTCCGTGAAAGAAGTGAGAGTAGTCTCTGTTATATTCAAAATAAAGTTTTATATACGATATAAAACTAAGAGACTTGTGAGATACTCCCATTAGTCGTGCTTTAGATACGATCTAAGAAAGGACACATCAAAACTATCTGTATGACAGTTAGTGTGTCTTTTATATGTAATATTAATCTTTCGTAAATGATATTTCCTTTGTTGAAAGAGAAATTGATTAGAATGTCTAATCAATTTTATGCATCATAGGATGATGGCATAATGAATACTATATTATGCGCAATTAAGGATATCAATTTAATCGTACTTGTTACGAGCTATTTTGATACGATGTAGACCATATGATGTGTCTTGAAATATGTTCTTCGTTATCTTGGAGATATTAAGAACGAGTTTCTTATTCATGGAGAATATAATCTGAAACCATTAGGGTCAGATCACTTTTGAGTCTAATTATGATGTTAGACAGTCTACGTCATATAAAGTCAGAAAAGATGCAGTGAGAGTGTCACGCTTGATTCTACTGAATCATTAGAATTAGTTGTAACTTATTAAGTATTGACTTATGAAGTTGCATAGACAACTTTATAGTTATAACACAATATTGACATCGTATCTGAGTCAACTTGATGTAGAACTTGGGTTCTACAAAATATGAATGATGATTGTCAAAGGAAACGATTGGGTTTGTTGGACAAACTCAATTTGTTATTGCGGGCTTACTTGTTGTTGCCTACATTTTGAGTGCTAGGTGAGCTCTTGAGGGCCATGATATGTGATATGAATTTAGATGTGTATATGATACCGTTGATTGGCACTAGATCAAGTCGGAGAAATTGTTAGGGTTGGTGCTCGGAGTGCCAATCCAGATTATATTTATGTCCGATTCATGAATACGAACAATACATTTTTCTATAATATTACATATTTAATGGTAGCACCTCTTGTCTGTTATATACATATTTGATCTAATTATGATTAGATTGAAACTAAATCTGATTTAGTGATACTTGTATATTAGACAAAACCTCTATGATTTACAATGTAGTGCGTAGTTAAAACGTAGTTTGTAATTGACATTGGGAAGCGTCACTATAAGTTGTATATCCTTAAATAAAGTTCCTGGTCAAGATTTATAACACGAGTCGGTTAGTAAAATCCGCTGAGACCAGTACATGTCATATATCGTGACTTGGTCCGATATTTTATCCCAATGAACCATGAGTCTCAGGAGAGTCATATAGACATGTAGGTGTTTATTTGAGAAACATTGAACGACTCACTAAGGATTTCCTAATAGGTGGTACACCAACATCAATAGGAATATTCTCGAGTTGAGCGAGCATAATGGTCCTTCGACTTGAGATATCACAACAGATATATGAGTTATCCACCACACTTTGATGGTAGTCACATCACCGATCTATTTAGATCAGACCTCCGCCAGTTCGTTGGGTGTGGACTGATGCTAATGATATCTAGTGCGTATCAAGATAGAATCTGTCAGTCCTCTGTACAGGGCATATGTATCCTACACGTGTTTGTGATCTAGTAAATCCATGGCCATGCTATAACTTCGGAAGCGAGTTCCGAGTGTTATTTAGAGATAATAAATTTTAAGTCGACTGTATTATACCATAAGGATTTGACGTTCTTATCTATATACCAGGTATAATATAGATAGCTTGTGACGAATGGATTATACGTATGTAATGACATCGACTTGCATAGTTTAGCGAGAATATCCATGGTCGTCATAATTCATTAGTGGTAGATTATATACGCGAAATTTGATTATGTGACGGATAAACCTAAACTTAGAGAGTCCCACAATATGAAGTGTACTCGTTGAGCACTTGGTCAACACATTATGAATAATAAAGATTATTCATAATACTTCACCAAATTAAATAAGTTAATTCGAGTCATTTAAACGGTTAAACGAAAATACATGCATTAGGGTATTTCGGTCAATTGATAATTAATGTATATTTGTAGTTGATATTGTTGAGTTTCTAATATAGGTCCCAAGATCATGAAATCAAGCATAAAAACGCATGAATACATCAAAGGAATAAGGCAGAAACATTACTCACATTGAACGGTTTGAGATGCGAAGAACAAAAACCCATTTTCGTCCTCCATGAAGCTCGGCAGTAAGCTTTTGAGCCAAGGGGCTGCTCGGTTTTGGCCTCCAAAGTTCCTCCAAGAATCGGCCATGTGAGACTCCATTGAAGCTCCAAGCTTCAAGCTTTCCAAAGATGATCCCAAGCTCACAAACTCACTTCCCTATCACCTTTGTATAACCCTATGGTGTGCTAGCACTTATCATCTTCCATGCTTCTCTTCTTCATTCGGTCAAACCAGAAATTTTGAGGAAGAAATCGGCTCCAAGCCGTGAGAGGAAGAAGGAGAGAAAGAGAGGGAAAGGGTTTCACGTGAAACCGTGAATGAGAGGAGAGAGAGAATTAAAATTAAAAAAAATGTATTTGGTTTATTTATATTTTCAAAAAATTAATAAAGCAATTACCATTTTTTCAATTTCAAAAAACAAAAGTCAAAAAGCATAAAGCAAAAGCTATTAAATGCTTTCAACTACCACATCAATCACTCAAATGTCACATCACTCAAAGTGACATGTGATTTGACGCTTGATGCGACAGGCGATTTGACGCTTGACGTGATTTGCGTGCCGCACTCAAATTCGAAATACGAATGTGCTCGCAAACACGCTCGGGCTCAGGTTCGCTAATTCCAAATTAACGAATTTTCCGTTGCGTCGTAATTAAATGATTACGCCTAGCTAAATCACTATTCATGTCGCTAACGAATTAATTTTAAATTAATTCGTTCGCCCGAATTAAAATCTAATTTTAATTCCGCGTCGAAATCCAATTTCGTTTAATATATCAAATATATAATTTATCGATTAATTCCAAAATAATCGTTCTCTCTCTTTAACGATACTTTATCCGAGATAAAATATCTCTATAATTAATCCCAGATTAATTTTCTCTCTCTAGAAATTAATCTTCTCTCTTTACTAATTAACCTAGATTAATCATAGTGCGAGTCATACATCATCGGTGAATCTTTGGGAAGCGACCCATGAGATCTTCGGATATGTTGGCAGTAAATACGGTCATCGGACTATCCGAACACATAAGTACCTCGTACTACGTTTATACCGATTTACAAGACAAGGTTGGCTTCTAGCAAAGCGCCATGCCTACCCAATTCTCCAGAAATATTCTTACAGGAATATATAGATCTGTATCAAGCGTAGTATACCGTAGTATTGTGTATATCAGCCCAGTATCGGATAGTCACGTGTAGGGCTGGGGCTGGATAAGTGTCTGCCCCGTCCGAAGCACATGTCGGATGTCTGGTAACTAGTCTCTATAATCGGATATACATGACCTTGTCATAATATCCCGATGGCCGGCCAGCACTTAAGAGCACTAATACCGTATCCTGCGTGACATCATCTCCACTATGACTGGAGTGATACTTCCGTCTTGACATCACACCCAATACACTACGACTCTCTGATAAACCCAGAAGTGGTGTACGCAGAACCGGTTAAAGCCCTGTACCACCAAGACCAAAGTCTACCGATTATCGCAAGTATTACCGTGTTTCCTAGTGGGCTAGGATCCCGTTAAATATCACACAATCTTGACTTTGGCTAACAAATTGTATGATAATTAACTAGGTAGATCTCGAAGATCAATTGGATCCCATCCAATTCCTAGATCCAGTAGGCGGATATCCAAATCCTAAAATATATCTTATATATGCCAATACATCCAATGTATTACCTAACCTTTTTCCTCTGAATCAACTAAGCCTTGGCTTTGGCACAACAAACCTAGTGATCCCAGTCAAGTGTGACCCATTGACCATGGAAAGCTTCGTAATCAATGTCGATGGACAAGAAGTGGTCTTGACTTTGGCCAACAAACCACAACTTGGACAACACACTGATATGGAACAAAGCTCTCGTGATTCAAACACATCTTCGACGGACAAAGGGCTTGACTTTGGCCAACAACCCAATGCCAATCTCGGATCTTGAGTGAGAATCACTCAATGGAAGGAAAAACACTTGATATTGAGCGAGGGTTTTTCGCGTGCAAATTGGCTACCGATTTATTATCTTTATTAATGTCTCATCATCATACACCCTTAAACATGCATTCTAAACACATAATAAAGCGCATATGAAATAAAATAATAATGATATGCGGATGGATACTTTACATTGATCCTAGATCAAATCTCTCATTTTCTCTCTCCAAAGCTAGCACATGTATTTACTTCTACCCGTTACACTACACTTCTAAAGAAACCTCATTTACATTGAGGGGAATAGGTGAGAAGAGAATACAAAGA
This sequence comes from Zanthoxylum bungeanum, assembly GCA_019454045.1. Taxonomy (NCBI): domain Eukaryota; kingdom Viridiplantae; phylum Streptophyta; class Magnoliopsida; order Sapindales; family Rutaceae; genus Zanthoxylum; species Zanthoxylum bungeanum. The sequence goes on from SKCR01036289.1 coordinate 37,511, forward strand.
GTATAGAGGTGATAAGGCTGGACACGCAGGTCCAATTAATAAATCAAATTTATTACAATTTTCAAAATTGTCCCACCCGACTAATATCCATCTGATATACATTATTCATGCATCGCAACCATGTATTCATACAAGCATGTTATCAATCAATCTAATCCAATTAATTAATCTGATAATTAGTGATCATCCAATGTTCAAACAACGATTTGATTTTTGCTCGAGTCAAACTCGTTTTGCGAATAAGTACTCAATGTACGAATTCTTGAATTAAATTAAACTACATAATTAAATCCAATTTAATATGCATTTAATTCTAATTCACTATTTAATTCCAAATTAAATATTACACTTTTATTAACGAACCTTTACGACTTAAATTCCAAATTTAATCGCAACGGGTCTCAAAGCCCGATTAACATCTAATGTTTATTTAATTAATTTCTATAAGGCGTGGACTTTTGGTCAACTCGGGACAAACCGAATAACCAAAATCCAATCCGGGAGTTACCCCATAAGCCCAGAAATCAATTTTGGCCCATTAGACCCAATTAAATAATTAAGGTCCATTAAGTCATAATTGGACTTTATGGATGCGGTTTTAGGCCCAATTGGATCCAACCAAATTTTCCTAAACTCAACTTTGTACAACAAAGCCCAAAAGCCCAATCACAACCTTAAAGGCCCAATTTCCAAAAATAAGCCCAATTAATTAACTTATAAAATTCTAATTCCATAATTAATTAACCTAAGTGTAATACACAATTAACCACCCAATTAATATTTCTAAAACATCAATTAGCATACTTAATCATGCACTTTAACATTAAATAGTGTCCAACACAATTTATTAAAATCAAACCCAATTTACATGCTTTTGTTCTCGGCAATTAGGGGTTTTTTCCAATCCGATTCGGTTTCAATCCAATCGAATCCACAATCATCATTTCCCAAATCAATTCAATTCATCCAATGAATTAAAATCAAAAAACACAATGAATTTCAAATTCAATTGAATTCGGCCAAGCCACTTTAATTTGGGAAAAATGTTCCAAATCAAAATTCAATCAAATTGAACTTCAAAACAACATTACCCAATTGTTTTAAGTCATCCAATGATCAAACAAACAAAATCACCAAGAAATTTAGGGTTCTTTATTTCGGCCAACATAAGCAATTTGGGGAAATTTGTTCCAAACACAATTTCAACAAATTGATCCAATCAATCTTAATTAAACATACTTTAAGCATTCTCATTCATCCAATTTCACTAAATATGCTCAAAATCAAGTTTACCCAAATTTGTCACTTTATGCCAACATAAAAAATTGGGGAAATTTGTTCCAAACATAATTTCATCAAATTGATCCAATCAATCATTAATTCAACAACATTTAAGCATACTTAATCAATCAATTTAATCAAATCATGCTTCAATTGATTTTACCCAATTTGTCATGCCCAAAATTTAGGGAAAATTGAATCCAATCCAATTTCATGAAATTGATCATACACAACTTCAATTCAACCTCATTCAAGCATATTTCATCAAACAATTCAACCAAATCATGCCTAAATCGAGTTTACCCAATTTTAACCCTAACTTTTTCATGCTTGATCAAAGCTCAAGATACCATTGTTGAGTTTCTAATATAGGTCCCAAGATCATGAAATCAAGCATAAAAACGCATGAATACATCAAAGGAATAAGGCGGAAACATTACTCACATTGAACGGTTTGAGATGCGAAGAACAAAAACCCATTTTCGTCCTCCATGAAGCTCGGCAGTAAGCTTTTGAGACAAGGGGCTGCTCGGTTTTGGCCTCCAAAGTTCCTCCAAGAATCGGCCATGTGAGACTCCATTGAAGCTCCAAGCTTCAAGCTTTCCAAATATGATCCAAGCTGACAAACTCACTTCCCTATCACTTTTGTATAACCCTATGGTGTGCTAGCACTTATCATCTTCCATGCTTCTCTTCTTCATTCGGTCAAACCAGAAATTTTGAGGAAGAAATCGGCTCAAGCCGTGAGAGGAAGAAGGAGAGAAAGAGAGGGAAAGGGTTTCACGTGAAACCGTGAATGAGAGGAGAGAGAGAATTTAAATTAAAAAAAATGTATTTGGTTTATTTATATTTTCAAAAAATTAATAAACCAATTACCATTTTTTCAATTTCAAAAAACAAAGTCAAAAAGCATAAAACAAAAGCTATTAAATGCTTTCAACTACCACATCAATCACTCAAATGTCACATCACTCAAAGTGACATGTGATTTGACGCTTGATGCGACTAGCGATTTAACGCTTGACGTGACTTGCGTGCCGTACTCGAATTCGAAATACGAATGCGCTCGCAAACACGCTCGGGCTCGGGTTCGCTAATTCCAAATTAACGAATTTTCCATTGCGTCGTAATTACATGATTACCCCTAGCGAAATCACTATTCACGTCGCTAACGAATTAATTTTAAATTAATTCGTTCGCCCGAATTAAAATCTAATTTTAATTCCGCGTCGAAATCCAATTTCGTTTAATATATCAAATATATTAATTTATTGATTAATTCCAAATTAATCGTTCTCTCTCTTTAACGATACTTTATCCGAGATAAAATATCTCTGTAATTAATCCCAGATTATTTTCTCTCTCTAGAAATTAATCTTCTCTATTTACTAATTAATCCCAGATTAATCATAGTGCGAGTCATACATCTCGGTGAATCTTTGGGAAGCGACCCATGAGATCTCCAGATATGTTGGTAGTAAATACGGTCGTCGGACTATCCGAACACGTAAGTACCTCGTACTACGTTTATACCGATTTACAAGACAAGGTTGGCTTCTAGCAAAGCGCCATGCCTACCCAATTCTCCAGAAATATTCTTACAGGAATATATAGATCTGTATCAAGCGTAGTATACCGTAGTATTGTGTATATCAGCCCAGTATCGGATAGTCACGTGCTAGGGCTGGGGCTGGATAAGTGTCTGCCCCAACCGAAGCATATGTCGGATGTCTGGTAACTAGTCTCTATAATCGGATATACATGACCTTGTCATAATATCCCGATGGCCGGCCAGCACTTAAGAGCACTAATACCGTATCCTGCGTGACATCATCTCCACTATGACTGGAGTGATACTTCCGTCTTGACATCACACCCAGTACACTACGACTCTCTGATAAACCCAGAAGTGGTGTACGCAGAACCGGTTAAAGCCCTGTACCACCAAGACCAAAGTCTACCGATTATCGCAAGTATTAGCGATGTAAGTCTCAGGTTAAGACTATACACACCTACCTTGATTTCGGCCTCCCATAGACACATAGTCATAATACCAATGGGATTCCGAGGGGTCTATCCAGAGCGAAGCTGTTTCCCGTACCATCGGTGAAACACGACCTCCTATCGCACTTGCATAAGTATCTGATACTTATATATATGAGAACTATGCCGTTGTGCCCTCACAACGCACACAAGTGCAATACTAGCCTATTCTGCATTATCGATGTCCAGTCTCGATAATACTCCGCTAGGGATATTTAATGATTAAACCTTCGGGGACTGATACTATCTCATATCATTCTCAGTCCAGGAACTAATCATAGGGACCTCTCTTCATTTATATATATCTATGGTGATCTAATCACAAATGATGAGAGTGCAATTTCCTTGTCACATAGTTAATTTGCTACAACAACACAATGATCTGTGCAAATAGTGACGCTATGGGTCTTTTTGTCCAACAGATACAAGATTTGATTTAATACATATTAATTAATTATCAAATGAGACTTTGACACATGCCATTAATATATGTATTTGTTATTTAATTTAAATAAAAATAAATATATAATAATAATCGCATTAATTAATTATTTAGATGCTTAAATGTTAAATATCTAGATAGTTAAATTATTTCAATATTACATAAATGTGATGCAATATGTTTGATTTTTATTGGTTACATGTGGCATGATTTTTTTAAGCCTAAAGTTTACAAATTTGATTTGTTAACTTAAAGCTTATTTTCATTATTTAATTAGACTAATTGACCAAATGACCAAAATACCCTCTTTTAACCCCTCTGTCAGTTTTCGCTTGTACTTAAAGTGAAAATTTTTTGTTTTCTCATTTTAAGTAAGCCATGGTCGAAACCCATCTCAAAGAAAGCACCCAAAAATTTTCTTGAAGAATCAAGGAAGAAAGTGAAGAAAATCAAGAAAAAGTTTAAGGATTTTAGGAGATTATGAGGTAATCTTAATAACTCTTAAACATAGAAAGTTTGTTTCTTGTTCTTTAGTATCTAGACTTGTTCTAGGGTTTCTTCCTTTTTTTATATTTTGGGGCATTTTTATATGGAGGATGGATTTGGAGGCTAGATGCACGTGTGAAGTTTGATTGGATGATATTAGTGTAATATTTATTCAATTTTGTTATTTGATGACTTATTGCCATTCTAGAGTGTTATGACCACTATTATAACTCCTAGAATTGTTCTTGAGTTCTTCATAGGTGGTGGCTTTGGTTGGTATTAGTATTAATATGATTGATATTGAGAAAATTAGATTTATAGCATGAAAAATGATATTTTTGTTACAAAAATCAGATCTGGAAATTCTATGTTTTTGGTGATGAAAATTATGTTGTATAAATGCATTGGATGTATTTTTGGCATTGGAACAATTGCAGAAAATTATTTCGGAGTTGAAATATGTGAAAACGGCGAAAAACGGTGTTACCTGGTGAGTTTCGGGCTTACCAGGTGTATGCTATCCAAACAGTAAATTGGCCATTTTTTGGGTAGCCCATGAACTTCCCAAGCACTATTGGAGCTGACCGGGGCAGCCCCCATGTGTGTTAGTTGGTTAGTTCGGACAAAAAAGTGTTTTATGCCCTTTTACATAAAAACATTTTCCTAAACGTTTCGCAATGTTCCTTAACTATTTTTGTCATTATTTGATATCAAATAAATATATTTAAGTGAAATATGAATAAATTATTCATATTTGATATTGAATAATTTATTCAGTAATTTAAAAAGTTTTAAAATTACGATTTCACCCGAACCGCGAGCTTCCGCGCCAAAACCCCTACAACTCGGGCTTCCAATGCTCAAATTAGTTGAGGTGAAAGTGGGTACTCAAGCCCCTCAGTAGCTGTGAGAGTTGAGAATAAAATGGGCACCCAGGCTCCTCGTGGCTAATAAGAGTTGAAAGTATTGGAGTTGGTGCTTGGAGCGTCAATCCGAATAATATATTATACATTATATTTTATTATTTAGTAATAAAATAACTACATTTTCATTTCAAATCTTATTAAAGGTTATGTCATTATGGATATTAGATTGATATATAAATACGTGAAGAATGACATCGACCTTAGAATAGTGAAGTAGTAATACTGGACACTAGGCAGTCCGAATTTGGGACAATATTACTATTATAAACTATTTTTAAAGTAAATATTCATAGTCGATGGTTTTGGTATACGGTCGAATTCCTATAACCTTGAAGACTGGCACATGTCGTATATTGAAATTGGAGTTCCAATAGTTTAACCTAATGTACCATTAGTAAGGGAAGCTCGTATAGACATGTGGGTATTCATTGGAGTGAATACTGAATGACTCACGGTTGATTTCTAATAGTTGGAAGTACACACCACCGTCAATAGGAAGCTCCTCAAGTGAAGTAGCTTATCTGATCCTTTCACTATAGGATAACATTTATTTTGTGTGTGATCCTCCACATTTTGATGCCATATATGTCAGAGACCTTTCATGGTCTGGCTACTAGATGTTCATTGGGTGTGGACCAATACACTCGTTAATAAACTGTATATCAAGATAGGATCCGCCAGCCCGTATATGTACCATAAAGGGTTTAGGTATCCATTTGAGTAAGTTACGATTCATAATACTTTTGCCAAATCCGATCACCTATGGTGGATTGCATATATCTGAAATATTATTCTGATTAGTTATAAAGAATCTTGGACATGTCAAGATGAGATGTGCGCCACGAAAACTTGACAGTGTAATCTATATTTCCTAAGAACAAATCGGATAGCTTACGACAGAGGGATTGTTAAACATATCTGATGACCTCGACTTGTATAGTTCAGAAAATTCATTCGTGTACTTTGCGAATTCGGAGGTGGCTGAATTGACGAACGTGTATGGACTTAGAGAGTCTCACAATATAAAGTGTACTAGTTGAGAAATTGGATAGCCGATGATGTTTGATAATAAACAATATTTGATATTATAATTATCAATTAAAATAACTAAATTTTATTGGATAATATTAATTATATTCTTTGACCCAATTGGATCAATTTGATGAATCCAAAATCACACCAGGACTTTAATGTAATTTCATAATTATCTCTATCATTGGAGGATATTTTGGTAATTACAAATATATAATAATAGATGTATTTATCTTGATTTAGTTATATTAAATCAAAGTGGTTGACAATGAACTTATCCATTTGTTAAACTTTGTCTTGATTAAATTGGATTAAATCAAAGTGTTAGACAAAGGTGATTAGTCATGCCTAATTATACATATTTGGACGAATTGGATTAAGCCCACCTAAAAGTTGATCAAGACATATTAATTAAAAATTGCATAAGTTTTGCAATAAAAGGCAGTTGAGCAAGATTTAGAAATATTAGCATAAGTAAAAGAATTGTTTAAAAAAGTTTGAACCCTTTCACAATATTTCAATAAGGAGAAATCAAGATTAGATCGTGGAATCAAGCTTGCTAGCATTGAAATCAAGATTGGATCTTGGAGTCAAGCTTGCTAAATTTAGAAGTTCTCTAAAATATTTCAATAAGGAGAATGAGATTGGATCTTGGAATCAAGCTAAAGCTATGTTTTCATTTGTAAGTTGTTTTCATTAATGAAGCATATACTGAAGCATAATAACATAGCTTGATGTGGAAATTAAGCTTATGAATTGTATATGGATGCTTTGGAAGCATAAACACAATATGCTTGTGATTGGGTCAAAATTTTCATGTTGGACATGGAACATTAAATTAGAGTTTGAAACTCTAGATGATAGCTTGGAGACATGGCTACCATTCTAGAATCACTTGACCACCTTTGAGTGACCTAAAATTTTCATGAGTCACTTTATTGTGGGATTTAATTTTGGTTTATGTTTTTATTCAAAGAAATGCATATATATATATATATATATATATATATATATATATATATATATATATATATTTAGAATACATGTATGTTTGTTTTATAACATGTGTTGATGTTAAAATTGGCTTTTAGGTGTATTGAAGTATTTGGAGAAAATTATAAGTGTTTAGAATTGGATTAAAGGCAAAAATATTATGTGCCAATATTTTATATAGTGCAGCATCGTGACTCCGATCTCCAGTGTCGCAACACTCAACTCTCAGAGCTTCAGGTGTCATTACGCTCATACTTGCGCGTAGCAACTCTGAGCATTCGCAGATTGGGCGTTGTGATTTCAAAGCACGAGCGTCTGCCCATGAGCTCTGAAAGTTAATTTTCTCTGTTCTGAAGTTTTCACACTCCGATTTGGTCAATGTTTTTTCCTACGGACTCATAAAGAAATATAATATTCTATAAAATAATTTAAAAATGCACCTATCCTTGATATCAATGGGTTAGACCCACTTTCGCTGCACGGGGCACAGATCCGAGCAGGTCTTAACCACACAATACATTTTGCATATTTTACATGTATTTGAATTTTATGCCTTTAAAATTTAAATTTAATTATTCAAAGTCATATTGGATATACATTGCATGTTTTATATTAAAATTTTTATTTTGACCTAAATATGTTTATGACTTGATTATCATAAATCTCTCATTATTAGGTAATTACTTTATTTTAAGTAATAATATTAAAAATTTTGGGGCATTATAGTTTGGTTCGTCTTGTGAATATGGAGATTAATAAATTCTTATTACTTATGCTCAATACTGTCACTATTGTGAGGGTGTACTTACAAACTCATTAGTGCACATTCACAAGTATATACCTGGAACACGTCTTAATCCAATATTGTCCTTATTGTGAGGATAAGAAATGGTTTAGGACTAAATTTAGGAGTCACTTGAATATGATTGACCTTTGAAGTCTACCTAATGAGTTTATGAAAGCCAATACCATCATTATTGTCAGGCTGAAGTAAATTTCATGGCATCCACTTCCCGCTATGAAATTTTGATAGTCAAATTTCTATTTTCCATTAAGGAAAATTAAAGAATTATGTAAAGTAGTGAGAAGGCACTAATAGATTTAATAACCAAAATCGTATTAGTTTTTTTAGTATTGAAATGAAAATATTCTGCTAGTGTTTAATTGTTATCTTGTAGATGGCTGTCGCAAATCAATTAGCATGACTTTTGGATTCTAATAAATTGAAAGGAGTTGAGAACTATGTTGAATGTTAAATGAACATCAGCCTTGTCTTGGAGTCAGAAAAGTTGAGCTATATGACGCTTAATCCATTGCCTATTGAAATCGATCCTGATTCCACCCCTGAAAATGAAATCCTACATTTTAGAATCGATGGTTCCAGATTTGCCCAGACAGTATATAGAGGTACCTGATGCTTCAAAGCAAATCAATAAATTAAAATATATCGGAGTTCTAAGGAATTTTTCCATGCAATACTCAATGATGGAGGAGCGGTTAGCATTCATGTTTTAAACATGATAAACCAGTTCTGATATTTGGAATGATAAGGCATAATGATCGATGAATGACTAGGCCGAAATTTAATTCTATCTTATTTACCTAGCACTTACGCTGGCTTTGTGTTAAATTTTCATATGCATTTGATGCAAGCCAGCTATGAAGAACTTCATAACATGTTACGGCCTGTTGAACAAGTTTTTATGAAAGGCAATCCCACTTTGTACCTCCATGGTGGAGCAAGTTCTTCAAAGACTTCAAGAAAGTAGAGGAAAATCAAATTGAAAAAGAAGAAGATATAAAAAAGAGACTCCAAGAAGTAAAAAACTCTAAGACCGCATGTATCTCGTGATGCATGGCTACAATGCAAGATGTCTGGGCACTGGAAGATAGATTAAGCAGAGCTAAAAGGAAAGGTAGGACCCTCAGGTACGCTTTATATTTTCCTATTATTGACATCTCATTAACCTTGGACGAAAATAGTGGATGGATGTTAGACATCGGCAATGCCACTAGTATTTCCCATGCAGGTCATGAGGGTTAAAAGAAGGTTGAACAAAAGGGAGATCCAGCTTAGAGTTAGGAACGGTGAGATATTGGATGTCAAAGCCATAGAAACGGTTGTTATGGATCTCCCTAATGGATGTTAATTATTTTTACAAGACTGTTATTATGTACCCTATCTTATCAGACAGATAATATCATTTCTTATATTGGATAAAGAGGGATATAAAATAAACATTAAAGATGGTGCTTTATGTTTATGTCATAAAGATAACTATTTTATATGTTAATATTCTTTATCTAACGGTCACTATGTTTTGGAAACATATCGAGATATCTTTAATGTAGAGGAAAATACAAGTAAAAGATCTAAATTAAATAATACTGAATCATGATATATGATATTGAGCAACATAGGTGTTATACGCCTATTAAAATTGGTTAAGGATGTTTTGATTGAAGATTTTTCTTTAGATCCTTATCTAATTTGTGAGTTATGTTTCCAAGGGAAAATTACAAAGGCCCAATTTCTTGGTGTTAGACATTGTGCTGAAGATTTAATGGAACTAGTACACAGTGATGTGTGTGGTCTATTAAATCATGTCACTCATAATGGTCAACTTACTTTGTGACTTTAATTGATGATAATTCAAGATATAGATGTGCATATTTGATGAGACATAAATCAAAAACATTTAATAAATTCAAAATATTTCGAAACGAAGTAAAAAAATCGGTAAATTTATCAAGTGTCTTCGATCTAATCGAGGTGGCGAATGTTGGGATATAAGCCCTAGAGCATCATGCAATGTAAATGTTGGATAATTGTGACCCATAGCATCACTATTTGTAAAAGACATTGTGTTTTTGTACAAATTAACTATGTGACAAAGGAAATTGCTATTTTATCATTTTGTAATTGGATTACTTGGTTATATAAATGATTAAAGTCCATATGGTTGAATCAGATTAATAAGATATGAGACATTATTAATCCATGAACGCTTTAATCATTAAATATCCCTAGTCGTAGTATTATCGAGACTGGACATCGATAATACGGAATAGACTTCTATTACACTTGTGCGCGTTACAGAAGCTTATCGTCATATTTCTTATATATTTAAGTATTGGATACTTATGCAAGTGTGATAAGAGGTTCTGTTAGCCGTTGGACCGGGAGCAACTTCGCTCTGGATAGACCCCTCGAAATCTCATTGGTATTATGACTATGTGTCTATGGGAATCCGAATCAGGGTAGGTGTATGTGATCTATAACCTGAGACTTGCATCGCTGATACTTGCGACAATCAGTTTACTTTGGTTTTGGTCATCTTGAGCTTTAACAGGTTATGTGTACGCCTCTTCTGGGTTTACTGAGAATCGTAGTGTATTGGATGTGATGTCAAGATGAGAGTATCACTTCAGTCATATGGAGATGAATTTCACACAGGATACGGTACTAGTACTCTTAAATGCTGCAGCTATCGGCATAATATGACTAGGTCGTGAATATCCAAATACAGAGACTAGTTACGCGGGATCTGATATATGCTTCGTATGGGGCAAACACAACGCCAGCCCTAGGCCTAGCATGTGACATCTGATACTGGATCATATTATGCAATACTTTATATACTACGCCTGATACATATAATATTTCTTAGTGGAAATTTATGGAGAATTGGTTAGGCACGGTGTTTTGCTAGAAGCCAAGTATGTCTTGTAAATCGGTGAGAACGTGGTACGGGGTACGCACGTGTTCGGATAGTCCGATGACCGTATTTACTGCCAACATATCCAGGAATCTCTTCGGTCGCTTCCCAAAGATTCACCAATGACATTTGACTCGAACAGAATTAATCTGGGATTAATTATGAGAAAGAAAATTAATATAGGATTAATTGCGGCAAGAATTTATCTGGGATTAAATTTTTCTGGAAGATAGAACGCGATTAATTTAGAATTAATCGATTAAATAAAATATTGGATATATTAATTGAAATAGGATTTTAATACAGAATTAAAATTATATTTTAATTCAGGCGAACAAATTAATTTGGAATTAATTGTAATCGACTTTCTTAATAATTTTGCTAGGCATTACTATTTAATTAAATTTGATTTAATTATGTCGCAATGGAAAATTCGTTCAATCAGACTAAACAAACCCGGACCCAAAACTTAGTTGTGTGTTGTGTAAGCCAACTTGAATTTGGAATTTAAAGTGGTGGGACCCACTTTACTTACATCACTTGTCACAAAGTTGATGGAAGTGGTTGAGATCATTTAATGCAAAGTCTTTAACACACAAACTAGACAAGTTTTAGAAACTAATTGTTCTGGAAACAATAACTATTCAAATATCTCTCTTTTTTCCCTCATTGGCCGTGAGTTTCTTTCTTCTTGGAGACAAATTTTGCTTCAAATTTTGTTCAAGCTAGCACTTGGAGAGTTGAATCAAGGTGATAGGGAAACTCACCCAAGAGTTTAGAACTCATCTTCAAGCTTGGAGCTTCATACATTCAAAGAATTTTTGAAAAATCTCAGCCGATCAATGTAAGTAATTCTGCAAGTTACTTGTTTAATTCACACTAGAGTCATGTTTAGAGATCCTTGGCATATCTTATAGACGCAAACAATGGTATCATGAACCATCTAAACTTGATTTGAATTCTAGGGTTTATACACTTTAATTTGGGGATTTTGCTTGGAGCTTATAAATTTCTAAATTGATTGTTTGGTTGTGCTTAGATGATGATGACATAGATTTATACATTGTTGGATTTGTGAAAAATTGATTAGATCAAAATTTTCCTAATTCCTTAAGCATGGCCGAAACTTTGCCCTAAGATACTAATGGTGATTTTTTGAAATTTAACAATTGGATGTGTTATAAGCATGAAATGAATGTTGATTGTTGATTTAATTGGATTAAAATCAAAATTAAATATTGTTTCTTGCTATTGCCGTGAGTTGAAGAATGTTGGATGAATTGATTTTGCTTCAATTTGTGTTGGACATGAATTGAAAGTTAAGCATGATTAATTAGATTAATTGATGTTTTGGAAATATTAGATTAATTAAGTAATTGTGTTAATTACACTTTAATTGAATTAATAGGATATTTGGAATATTATGATAATTTAATTTATTGTATTTGGGCTAATGGGCTTGGTTGGGCCAAGTTTGGTTTTGGTCAATTGGGTTAGATCCAATTGGGCCTAAACCATTTCCTAAAAGTCCAAAATATGATTTTGAGCCTTTTAAAAAAAAATTTTAATTGGGCCTATTGGGCCAAAATTGATTTTTTGCATAGGGTGATTCCTAAATGGGCCAAGGCATTATGGGTTGGATTCATAATGGCCAAAAGCCCTTGCCTAAAGAATTAATTAAAAGCCCATTGGACTTATTTGAGTTGGCATTGGATGCTAATTGTGCCTTTGAGACCCATTTTGGATTGGATTTGGAATAAAAGTCTTTAAGGAACCAAAAAGGTATCATTGTTTAATTTGGAATTAAACATGAATTAGCAATGGATATAATTTAAATTGGATTTAAAATTATAATTCGATATAATTCAAGAATACTTACTTTGAGTATTTATTCTTAAACGAGTTATACTCGCTCAAATCAAATCGTTATATGAACTTTTGATGGTCATTAATTGAAGATTAATTAATGGATTAGATTGATTGACAACATACTTTGTGTGAATACTTGGATGTATTTGTATGAATAATGTATATCAGATGGATATTAGATGGGTGGGGGCAATTTTGGAAATTGTTGTAAATATGGTATTTATTTAAATTGGACCTGCGTGTCCAGCCTATCACCTCCTTATCTCTTTGGATTTATCTTCTCACCAATTCCCCTTAATGTAAATGAGGTTTCTTATTGTGTTATGTAATTGGGTAGAGGAATGTTAAGTGCTAGCGGGAGAGAGGAAAGAGAGTGATATTTCTCTATGAACAAATTGTATTATATATCCATCCGCATATCATTATTAATTTTATCGCGCCTTATTATACTTTTATAATGCATGTTTAAGGGTGTATGATGAGACCTAATTAAAGATAATAATTGGTTGCCAGTTTATGAAAAACCCTCACTTTAATATTAAGCGTTTTCCTACCATTGAGTGGTTCTTTCTCAAGATCCAAGATTGACTTTGATTTGTTGGCCAAACTCAAGATCATTGTCCATCGAGGATGTGTTTGAACCATGAAAGCTTTGTTATACATCGCATGACTTGGGCAGTTGTGACTTGTTGGCCAAAGTCAAGGTCACTTATGTACATCGACGTGGATTACGAAGCTTTCCCACTATCAATGGGTCGCGCTTAACTGGAATCATTAAGCTTGTTGAGCCAAAGCCAAGGCTTAGTTGATTCAGAGGAAAAGGTTAGGAAATATATTGGATATATATTTTGGACTTTGAGGTCCATCTACCGGATCTAGGAATTGGATGGGATCCAATTGATCTTAGAGATCTACCTAATTAAGTTTCATACAGCTTGTTGGCCAAAGTCAAGGTTGTGTGTTATTTAACAAGATCCTAGCCCACTAGGAGACTAGGTTTCCCGAGTACTCAACAGAGGGTTAGAGGCTCACCGAAAAATAGTGGGAAGCCAGTATTAAATTTACAATTTCATTTAATACTTGCTAATACGCGCTCTTTTATTATTTTTATTAGTTGGACTAATATTTATTTTATTGCTTTATTTGAACAGTTAGATTGTATAAGACACTACTCCACTTTTAGTTGGTTATATAGTTGGACAATAGTAACCATTACATTTTGAGTGTACCAAAAACCGTTGATTGGATAGTTAGACTATAACAATTAATATGGCTGGAAAGAATAGTGTTATGGACATCATAATGGGTGACAATGTCTTTAACGGCTCCAATTTTCCAGATTGGGAGAAGAACCTCAGGATAGTCCAGGGGGCTGAGAAGTTACTCTATGTTATAGAGAAACCTCTGGGCCTGAGCCCGGAGTTGAGCAGACATTAGAACATGAGCTTTGGAAGACTCATCGTGATGATAACTCTACTGATCAATCCGTCATGCTTGCTGCAATGACTCCTCAATTTCGTCGTCAAAATAAAGGATTGGATTTTTATAATATGATGTTGAATTTGAAGGATCTTCACAGATCTAACCTTGGATCTCAGAAGTACGATTTGCAAAAGAAGCTCTTTCGCTCGCGTATGTCAGATGGTACATCTGTCAAACACTATGTGTCGCAGATGATTACTGACATCGAACAGCTAGGTCAGCTGGCCATTACCTTCGAGGCCGAGACTTTTATAGATTTGATCTTATAGTCTCTACCCGACTATAAGGGCGGGTTCGTCATGAACTACAATATTGTTGAGTGGTAAATGTATCACTATTTCCCACTCATTTGACCTAATATTTTGTATAAATTCATGCGTTTTGTGAATATTTTTGATGTGTTTTATGTTATTCTGTAGATAAATTGAGTTTCAGGATATACTGGAGGTGATTTAGGGCAAAAACAGTGAAAAAGGACAACAAATGGCAAAAATGTAATTTGGCACATTGCTCCACACATCACGGCGCCTAATGTGCACCAATCTATGATAACTTATGCCATTGCATGCTAAAATTCACTGTGACACATGTCAAAATCTTAGAAGTCTGCTAACATGCTCGAGATACTAACGTGCGCCTGCCACGTGTCAACATCAGAGGAGATCTGCTAACGTACACTGTGTCATGTGTCATCATCCTATGGTGCCGACAATCGCCATCGCCACATACCGCGTCATCCACGTGTCAGCCACATAGGCATAAACATCAGCAACATGCCAAGTCAATATACCACGGGTCAGCCACGTCATCAACACCCAATCATTGCGTGCCACGTGTCATAATCCTATGGTGCCGATAATCTATATCGCCACATGTCGCCACATCATCGCCACATCATTGCCATGTCAGCATAATTATTGAGTTGATAATCCAAAATGCAACGTCAGCAGATAAGAATTCAAAGCAGCCAATCAGCGACTGACACCTGGCAGCGTCACGACGCAAGAGCAATTCACGTGTCGCGACACATGAGGCTTATCGACCCCAATAAATTAAGCTCGAAATTTCAGTTTCAGATGTACCTTCTGTTGGACAATTATGACCCATAGCGTCATTATTTGTACAAATCATGGTGTTGTAGTACAAATTAACTATGTGACAAAGGAGATTGCTCTCTTATCATTTGTGATTAGATCACCAAAATGTATAAACGATAGGAGGTCCTTATGATTTGTTCCTGGATTGAGAATGATATGAGACAGTATCAATCCATGAAGGATGAATCATTAAATATCCATAGTCAGATTATTATCGAGATTGGACATTGATAATGCGTAAAAGACTAGTATTACACTTGTGCGCGTTGTGAGGGCACAATGGCATAGTTTTCATATATTTGGGTATAGGATACTCATGCAAGTGTAATAGGAGGTTGTGTTTTACCGATGGTATGGGAAACAGCTTCACTCTGGATAGACCCCCTCGGAATTCCATTGGTAGAATGACTATGTGTCTATGGAAGTCTGAAATCAGGGTAGGTGTATTTGGTCTTAACTTGAGACTTGCACCGCTAATACTTGCGACAAACAATATACTTTGGTTTTGGTCGTCCAGGGCTTTAACAGGTTCTGTGTACACCTCTGCTGGTATATTGAGAATCGTAGTTTGTTGGGTGTGATGTCAAGACGTAAGTATCACTCCAGTCATATGGAGATGATGTCACGTAGGATACGGTACTAGTACTCTTAAGTACTGCAGTCATCGGGATATTATGACTAGGTCATGTATATCCGATTATAGAGACTAGTTACCAGACATCTGACATGTGTTTCGTACGGGGCAGACACAGTTCCAGCCCTAGGCCTAGCACGTGACATTCGATACTAGATCGAAATACGCAATACTACGTATACTACGCCTAATATAGATCTCTTATTTCTGTAAGCATGTTTCTGGAGAATTGGGTAGGCATGGAGCTTTGCTAGAAGCCAACATTGTCTTGTAAATCGGTACAAACGTAGTATGAGGTACTTATGTGTTCGGATAGTCCGACGACCGAATTTACTACCAACATATCTGGGGATCTCATGGGTCGCTTCCCGAAGGTTCACCGATGACGTATGACTCGCACTTTTATTAATCCGGGATTAATTAGACGAGAGAGAAAATTAATCTGGGATTAATTACGGAGATATTTTATATGGGATAATATTTCAATAAAGAGTGAAAACAAATAATTTGGAATTAATTGATAAAATAATACATTCGATATATTATACGAAATTGGATTTCGACGTGGAATTGAAATTGGATTTTAATTCGGGCGAACGAATTAATTGAGAATTAATTCATTAACAATGTGAATAGTGATTTCACTATGCAAAATCATTTAATTACGTCGCAACAGAAAATTCGTTAATTTGGAATTAGCGAACCCGAGCCCGAGAGTGTTTGCGAGCGCATTCACATTTCGAATTCGAGTGCGGCACACAAGTCACATTAAGCGTCAAATCATTAGTCACATCAAGCGTCAAATCACATTTCACTTTGAGTGATGTGACAATTTGATTAATTGATGTGACTTTATGGGAGTTGTTTGAAAAGCTTTTGAAAGCTTGAAAGACATTTATCATTGATTTAATATTTGGTATTTGGATTTTTTGGTTTTGTGTATTAGATATACAAAAATAAAAAACAATTGATCTCTCTCTCTCTTGCAACCTTTACGGTTTTGGAGCCAAAATACTCCTCTCTCTCACACGGTCTTGGACCGATTCCTCTCCAAAATGTTTCTGGTTTCACCGTGTAAATGGAGGAGAAGCATGGAGTTTTTGTGGCAAAAACACCAAGTGCTAGCACACATAGGAGCCATACAAAAGTGATTGGGAACTCACTTCATGAGGTTGGAATCACCATCAACCAAAGCTTGGAGCTTGGAGCATCAATGGAAGACCAAGATGGCCGAATCTTTAAGATAAAAAACTGCTCACTGCCGAGCTTCATGGAGGAGGGCAGAACAATTTTTATCTTCACCGCATCGTCTCAACCGCTCGATGTAAGTATTCTGCAACTTTGTTGATTGTATTCACATGTATTTTCAATGCTTGAAAAGATCTTGGTAAGCTTAAACAATTCCAACAATGGTATCTGAGCAAGATTGATCATGAAAATATATTAGGGTTAAAATTGGGTAAAATGAATTTGAGCATGATTTAATGAAATTGGATGATTTAGTATGCTTAAATGTTGTTGAATTGAAGATTGATTGGTTCAATTTCAAGAAATATTATTTGGAACAATTTTGCCCAAATTTTATTGCTTGGCCGAAAATGATGAGTGCCCTAATGTCTTGGATTTTTTTATTTTTGATTCATTGGATGAGTTAAAATCATTCGGGAAATATTGATTGTGGATTCAATTGGAACCCCTATATTGCCGAGACTTGTAGCATG
This sequence comes from Zanthoxylum bungeanum, assembly GCA_019454045.1. Classification (NCBI taxonomy): domain Eukaryota; kingdom Viridiplantae; phylum Streptophyta; class Magnoliopsida; order Sapindales; family Rutaceae; genus Zanthoxylum; species Zanthoxylum bungeanum. The sequence continues at coordinate 55,236 of SKCR01036289.1, forward strand.
TATATGGGTTTGATTTTTTGATCAAAATGTGTTGGACACTAATTGATGTAATTGAGCATGATTAGTTGTGTAAATTAACGATTTGGAAATATTGATTTATGTCATTAATTATGCTATACACTTTAGTTTAATTAAATATGAAATTTGGAATTTTTTTGTGTTTAATTAAATGGGCTTAAATTGGATTTGGGCTTGTATTGTTGTAAATGTGCTAATTGGGCTTGGTTGTACCAAGTTAGGTTTAGGCTAAATTGTTTGGATCCAATTGGGCCCAAAACCGCTTCCATAAAGTCCAAATGCGGCTAATGGACCTTTAAATTTTTTTAATTGGGCCTAATGGGCCTAAAGTGATTTCTAGGCTTATGGGGTTACTCCTTGATTAGGTTTTGGTTATTGGGTTTGACCCAAGTTGACCAAAAGTCCACGCCTTAAGAAATTAATTAAAAGCCTATTAGGCTTTAATTAAATTAATATTGGGTATTAATCGGGCTTTGAGACTCGTAATGATTAAATTTGGAATTTAAGTCGTAAAGGTTTATTAATACAGTGTAATATTTAATTTGGAATTAAATAGTGAATTAGTATTAAATACAAGTTGAATTGGATTTAATTTTGTAGTTTAATATAATTGAAGAATTCGTACTTTGAGTACTTATTCGCTAAACGAGTTTGACTCGCACAAAATCAAATCGTTGTTTGAACATTGGATGGTCATTCATTATCAGATTAATTAATTTGATTAGATTGATTGATAACATGGTTGTGTGAATACATGGTTGCGATGCATGAATAATGTATATCGGATGGATATTAGATGGGTGGGGCAATTTGAGAAATTGTTGTAATAAATTTGGAATTTATTAATTGGACCTGCGTGTCCAGCCTTATTACCTTCTTACTCTTTGTATTTCTCTTCTCACCTATTCCCCTCAATGTAAATGAGGTTTCTTTAGAAGTGTAGTGTAACGGGTAGAAACAAATACTTGTGCTAGCGGGAGAGAGGAAAGTGAGAGATTTGATATAGGATCAATGTGTCAAGTATCCATCCGCATATCATTATTATTTTATTATACGTGCTTTATTATGTATTTAGAATGCATGTTTAAGGGTGTATGATGATGAGACATTAACAAAGATAATAAATTGGTTGCCAATTTGCACTCGAAAAACCCTCACAAAATATTAAGCGTTTTTCATTCCATTGAGTGATTCTTACTCAAGATCAGAGACTAGCATTGGTTTGTTGGCCAATGTCAAGGCCTTTTTCCGTCGAGGATGTGTTTGAATCACGAGAGCTTTGTTCCATATCGGTGTCTTGTCCAAGTTGTGGTTTGTTTGCCAAATTCAACATTCACTAACAGCTAGTTCCATCACAACTTGGAACACTCTAGCCCTCAAATTCCTTGCAAAGTATTTTCCACCAGTCATAACAGCAAAATTAAGGAATGACATCACATCATTTGTACAACAAGACTCAGATACTCTCTACGAAGCTTGGGAATGGTACAAAGATTTGCTCCTGAAATGTCCTCACCATGAGATTCCAAAGTGGCTTCAAGTCCAAACCTTCTATAATGGACTTTCTGGACTGATGAGAACCACAATTGATGCTGCTGCTGGAGGAGCTTTGATGGCAAAAGGAGAAGATCAAGCCTGGGACCTAATCGAAGAAATGGCTAACAACAATTCCTTGTGGCCAACAGAAAGGAGCATGATTCCAAGAATTGCTGGAATTTATGAAGTTGGAACCAATTCAGCAGTCAACGCCAAGTTGGATCAGATATGCAAATTCATGGAGACTCTCAACAATGGATCCACAAGTTCACCATATGAAGGATCACCAAAACCAGACCAACTTGAAGAGACGGTAAATTATGTCAACAATTTCAACAGACAGGGGAACAATCCATATTCCAACACCTACAACACAGGGTGGAGGAATCATCCTAATTTTTCATGGAGCAACAATTTAGGGCAAAAGAACTATCCACCACCTGGAATCCAACAACAGGACAAAGGCTAAGAGTTTGAAAAAGAAACAGAAATGAAAGAATGGATTGCAGAAATGTTCACAAAGCAACAAGCAGCATATGCTGATATTTTTCAAAGCCAATCAGCTTCCATCAAAGCATTGGAAAATCAAACTGGACAATTGGCCAATGCTCAAAGTTACAGACCGCCAGGGAATCTTCCCAGCAACACAGAACCAAATCCAAGGAACCGAGAGAAGGAACAATGTCAAGCCATTACCTTGAAAAGCGGCAATGAGATCAACAAAGATGTTGGAATCAAGGCAACTATTGAAGAAATTCCAAAAGATGCAGTCCCACAGATGGAGGAAAAAGAAGCAAAGGAAAAAGATCAAATCACTCCACCTCCACCTTTTCCACAACGACTTCAGAAAAACAAGCTGGACAAGGAATTTGCTCGATTCCTGGAAGTGTTCAAAAAGCTGCATATCAACATTCCATTCGGAGAAGCCTTGGAAGAAATGCTCAGCTATGTCAAATTCATGAAAGACATTCTTTCACTAAACCAGAGATTGGGAGATTACGAGACAGTAGTATTGACAGAAGAGTGCAGTGCAATTATTCAGAGGAAACTTCCCCCGAAGTTGAAAGATCATGGCAGTTTCATTGTCCCATGCACCATTTGAGAACATTATATCGTTAAGGCTTTATATGACTTAGGTGTAAGTTTTAATATGATGCTTTTTTCTATTTATAGGAAACTACAAATTGGAGAAGCAATGCCTACCTCAGTCTCGCTGCAACTTGCGGATCGAACACTCGCATTTCCGAGCGGAGTGGTTGAAGATGTGCTGATCAAAAATGATAAACTCATTCTCCTAGCAGATTTCATTATCCTTGACATGGAGGAAGACAAAGATGTTCCTATCATTCTTGGGAGACGATTCTTCGCTACAGGTGTAGCAGAACTGTGATATATTTGCAAAAAGGAGAACTCACCATGAAAGTGCAAGACCAACAAGTTACCTTCAATGTTTTCAAAGCCATGAAATTCCCAAGTGATGAAATTGAGGAATAATGTTTCAGAATTGATGTTGTTGATAGGTTTATTAAGGATACTGATACAACTCCCACGGACAAACTTGAAGCTTGCATCACCAACATGACTGACAGCGAGCTAGATACTGAAATCCTGGAATGTATCAACTATCTTGACAAACCATTTTGGTTCAAATCAACACTACCAGTTGAAAGTCTGGAACTCCCGAAGAAGGAGAGAATCAAGCCCTCAATTGAAGAACCACCTTATGTATGCATTCCTTGGAAACTCATCTAAATTACTTATTATTATTTCTTCTTCAATAACATTGGTGCAGGAAAAAAGGTTGGTGAGAGTGTTACGAGAACACAAAAGAGCCATTGGCTGGACTATAGCAGACATTCGAGGCATTAGTCCATCATTTTGCATGCACAAGATTCTGATGAATGATGAGTACAAACCCACAGTGGAGAATCAACGGAGACTCAATCCAATAATGGCTGAAATCGTGAAGAAAGAAATCATCAAATGGTTAGATGTTATCATCATTTACCCCATCTGAGACAACACTTGGGTGAGTCCTATGCAGTGTGTAATGAAGAAAGGAGGAATAATTGTAGTCACAAATGAAAAGAACGAGCTAATTCCAATGAGAACTGTGACTGGATGGAGAGTTTGTATGGACAACCAGAAACTGAACAAAGCAACAAGGAAATACCATTTTCTGCTGCCATTTATTGATCAGATGCTAGAAAGACTGGCGGGACATGAGTTCTATTGCTTTCTGAATGGATATTCGGGGTACAATCAGATTGTTGTTGCCCCAGAAGATTAGGAGAAAACCACATTTACATGTCTGTATGGTACTTTTGCATTCCGCATGATGCCATTTGGACTATGTAATGCTCCTGCCACATTCCAACGTTGCATGATGGCCAATTCTCAGATATGCTGGAACAGAGAATGGAGGCTTTATGGATGATTTCTCTGTTTTTAGAGACTCTTTTGACCACTGTTTGCAAAATCTGGAACATGTATTACAAAGATGTGAAGATACCAACCTGGTACTCAATTGGAAGAAATGTCATTTCATGGTGCAGGAAGGCATCGTCCTGGGACATCGGATCTCACAAAAATGAATCGAGGTAGACAAAGAAAAGATTGAAACAATTGAAAAACTACCTCCTCCAACATCAGTCAAAGGGATTCAGAGCTTTCTCGGCATGCAGGTTTTTACAGGAGATTTATCAAAGACTTCTCAAAGATTGCTAAACCTATGTGCAATCTTTTGGAGAATGATGTGCCTTTCAACTCACTAAAGACTGCCAGGAAGTTTTCGAGATCCTAAAGCAGGAGCTAGTTTCTACTTCTATTATTGTAGCACCAGACTGGACCCTTCCATTCGAGGTAATGTGTGACGCTAGTGATTTTGTTGTAGGTGCAGTTTTGGGACAATGCAAAACAAAGATTTTCCACACCATTTACTACTCCAGCAAAAATTTGAATGAAGCTCAACTCAACTACACAACCACTGAAAAGGAGTTGCTCGCAGTTGTGTACGCTTTTGACAAATTCCGCTCATATCTGATAGGTCCCAAAGTGGTGGTCTACACAGATCATTCAGCAATCAAATACTTGATCACGAAGAAAGATGCCAAACCCAGATTGATCCATTGGATACTTCTTCTATAAGAATTTGACGTAGAGATTAGAGACATGAAAGGGACATAAAATCAGGTGGCAGATCATTTATCGAGGCTTGAGAATGAAGAAATAGCTGGCAAAGAACTGACAATCAAATAAACTTTTCCAGATGAACAGCTGTTTGCCATGAAACAACATGATGCTCCTTGGTATGCTGATTCTGTCAATTACATAGTGTCAGGAAAATGGCCGTTGGAATGGACAACTCAACAACGAAAAATGTTCTTCAAAGAAGTCAAGCACTATGTTTGGGATGAGATGTACCTGTTCAAATGCTGTGCTGATAAATTATTGAGATGGTGTGTTCCACATGAGGAGGTCAATAGTGTTCTTCAAAATTGTCATTCATCATCATATTCGATGTGTGGGTTATTGATTTTATAGGACCCAATGTCCTACAATCAGGTTTGTTCTGGCCCACTCTTTTTAAAAATGCTTACATGTTTTCTCTTCAATGTGAACAGGAAATATTTCAAAGAGAAATGAAGGACCTCTGCAAAACATTCTGGAAGTGGAGATATTCGATTTGTGGGGTATTGATTTTATAGGTCCCTTTATGCCATCGTTCGAAAACATGTACATATTTGTTGCTGTAGACTACGTCTCCAAATGGGTTGAAGCAATCGCACTGCCATCAAATGATTCAAAAGTGGCGATCAAATTCCTTAAAAAGAATATTTTCACTCGCTTCGGAACACCTCAGGCTATTATCAGTGATGGTGGCACACATTTTTGCAACAAATATTTCGATGCGCTCCTATCCAAATACAGAGTTACTCATAATGTTGCCACTGCCTACCATCATCAGTCAAATGGACAGAGAGATCAAAAGAGTATTGGAAAGAATCGTCAGATCAACAAGGAGGGACTGGACTACAAAAACTGGATGTAGCATTATAGGCCTATCAGACAGCTTACAAGACACCCATTGGTATGTCCCCATATCGTATAGTGTTTGGGAAAGCATGCTATCTGCCAGTTGAGCTTGAACACAAGGCGTAATGGGCACTGAAGAAGTTAAATCTTGATCCACAAGCTGCAGTAGAGAAATGACTTTACCAACTCAACGAATTGGAGGAATTTCACCTACAGGCTTATGAGAATGCCAGATTATACAAGGAAAAGACCAAGAAATGGCATGACCGAAAAATAGTGCGCAGACAACTGGAACATAGTGTACAATTCAAGGTTAAAACTTTTCCCTGGAAAGTTGAAATCAAGGTGGTCAGGTCTATTTGTGATCACTCAGGTTTTACCATATGAAGCTGTTAAGTGACTAGATCCCAACACCAACGATACATTCAAGGTTAATAGTGAGCGTGTCAAGCACTACTGGGGAGAATCATTTGAGCGACAAAAAGAAAGTGTCACACTTTCAGATCCAGCCTAACGTTTGAGAAGTCACGTGTAATTGACGACGTTAAACTTAGCGCTCGCAGGGAGGCAACCCATGCAATTTATGTATATATTATGATCTATTGTGTTTTATTTTTATGTGTTTAATTTTTACAGGTAAAGTCATTTCACGATGGAAGAAGCTCTCACAAATCTTCACAAGTAATTCCCTTCTCTCCCTCAAAAATCTCTGATGAAAGTCTACCAAGCTCGCTTGGAACGAATGAGACTACTGATGATTAAATGTATTCCTACTAACATTTGTTGGATTATTGAAGCACGGGTCCGATTGGCAGGTGAGTCCTCTGACTCTTTTATTTCACATCTGTCTGATTTAGGAAGAAACACCTATGCTAAAAGAGAAGAGCTAAAAGAATGAGTGTATGCTATAAATGTGCTCGTATGTTTTGTGATACTTGTTGTCATTCTTTAAAAATGGTGTCTGATAACCGTGAAGATAAGATTAATTTCATTAGGGATGGCTTGAGTAAGGAGTCTTTGGATGACATATCTAAAACTCTTGAGACGCAACCCAGTGGATATGTATATCACGAAATTCTCAAAAAGACCCTGTTTGCCAATTTATAAGAAAATTGGATGGGAAGCTTGTCCCTGGCGCATAGACGTCAATCAAGCCGTAAATTATTGTAAATATTATATCTCTTTGTCTTTTCCTAATAATTGTGATTTGTTTTGTTGTTTTCTTTTATTTTCTCCGACAGGATCCATACCTTTTTTACTATCACAATTTATTTTACTATTTAACTAATAATTGTCATTTGGCAGGTACTAGTGCTATTATTCTTACTCACCCTTTTCAGGTGTTATAAATTTAACTCATCATTGCACTTTTGAAGGCATCCAGATTTGAGAAAAAAAACATACATAAAATGGAAGCTACTTCAAGAAGACGAGTTGAAAATATATGTGTCTTTTATGGTACTAGTTTGGTACTAAGCTACAATATGTAGCAGCAGCACAAGAATTGAGACGAGTCATAGTTGAGAAGAATATGCACCTAGTATATGGCGTAGGCAGTCTTGGACTAATAGGGATCATTTCAAAGGTCGTACATGATGGAGGCAGTCAAGTTCTGGGAATCATCACAAAACCTTTGGCAGAGGCAGATCTTATAGGATCATCAAATGGAGAAGAACTGATCGTGCCAGGAATGTCTGAACGACTGGTGGAAATAATTAACTGTGCTGATGCTTTTATTGCTTTGCCAGGTGGTTTGGGTACGTTGGAGGAGATTTTTACAATGATATCTTGGGCGAACTTGAACATACACCAGAAACCAATTGGATTGTTCAATGCAGAAGTATTTTATGATTTTCTTTGTGTATTTCTTGATGATGCCCGGAGAAATGGGTTCGTGTCAAAACCTTTAAAAGAACTCCTCTTCACTGCCAAAACTACCCAGGATTTAATTGACCAAATCTTAGCCTATGAACCACAAATTGACCCTATCATTTCAAAGATAAAATGGTCTGATGATGATCGTGGTAAGAAGCATCAGATAAATCTGGATCTTAACCTTTAAATTTCCCATTTAGATGTAGAATTTCAGCTAACAAGGTATTATCTTCTAAACTCTTCTTCTACTGTTTAAGACATTGGGGACAATGTCTCATTTAGGTTTGGGGGTGGGGAATAGTTGATTAGTATCTTGTTTGTATTTTTTTTTTATTTTTAGTCCATTTTTTTTTTAAATATACAAAAAAATCAAATTTTTTTTTTGTTTTTAATTTGATTAATCGAGTGAAATTGGTGTGAGATAGTTGTGTAAGGAGTTTCCACTCCTGAGATGTATCTCAAACCTATTTCAGAACAAGTTAATTTTTTGTTTATTTCGTTTTGAATTATTTAATTTGTGAATTCTCCATAAAACTGACTAAATAGGATATTCATATGCTCATTCCACAGATATTATCAATGTGCATGGTAACGTACGGACATGAGCTATAATTGAAAAGATTGTAATATTCAGTGCTCTAGTTTAATTGGAGTAAGCATCTCAAAAAGCGATGGGGAAAAAATCAAAAAAAAAAGAAAAAAATCAGAAAAAAATAATCCATTGCTGCAAAAAGGTATGAATTCTGATAAAACTTTAGGACATTGCCGGAACCACAAGTTCACCATATAGAGGAGCACCAGAGCCAAACCAACATAAAGAAACAGTGAATTACTTTAACAATTTCAACAGACAATGGAACAATCAATATTCCCACACCTACAACCCATGGTGGAGGAATCATCTCAATTTCGAATGGAACAACAATTTAGGACAAATGAACAATCCACCACCCGGATTCCAATAGCAAAACAAAAGCCATGAGTATGACAATGAAATAGGAATAACAGAAGTGCTGACCCACTTGAAAAAGATAGAAGTAAAACATGACTCTCAAGCAGCTAGACCGCTAGGTAATCTTCCCAACAACACAGAACCAAATCCAAGGAACATGGGGAATGAGCAATGTCATGCCATCATATTAAAAAGCGGTACTGAAATCAACGAAGATGTTGGAATCAACGCAACTACTGAGGAAGTTCCAAAAAAACAGCGAAGCAGTTCCACAAATGGAGGAAAAAGAAGCAAAGGAAAAAGATCAAGAAAAGATCACTCTACCTCAACCTTTTCCACAGCGTCTCTAGAAGAATAAACTAGACAAGTAGTTTTCTCTGTCCTCGAGATCTTTAAAAAGCTGCATATCAACATTCCATTTGCAGAAGCGTTGGAACAAATGCCCAGCTAAGCCAAATTCATGAAAGACATTCTTTCATGAAACAGAGATTGGGAGATTACGAGACAATATCATTATCAGAAGAATGCAGTGCCATCATTCAAATGAAACTTCCCACAAAGTTGAAAGATCCCGGCAATTTCATTGTTCCTTGCACCATATGAGAACATGACTTCGGTAAGGATTTGTGTGATTTAGGTGCGAGTGTTAATTTGATTCCTTTTCTATTTTCAAGAAATTACAGATTGGAGAAACAATGCCCACCTCAGTCTCTATACAACTTGCTGATAAAACGCTCATATTTTTTAGAGGTGTAGTTGAAGATGTTCTGGTCAAGGTTGACAAATTCATTTTCCCAGCAGATTTTATTGTCCTTGTTATGGAGGAAGACGAAGAAGTGTCGATCATCATTGGGAGACCATTCTTGGCTACAGGTTGAACCATTATTGATGTACAGAAAGGAGAACTAACCATGAGGGTACATGACCAAGAAGTAACATTCAATGTTTTCAAGGCCATGAATTTCCCAGATGATGAAAAGAATGAGGAATGTTTTAGACTTGATGTGATAAATAGTACCATCCAGAACTCCAATGCAATGCAAAGTTCTACTGACAAACTTAAGGCATGTCAATTGCCTGTGGAGCCGGAAGATAAAGTGTATTGTGCACTGAAGAAGGCTATTCTTGCACTACAAGCAATATAAGAGGAACAGTTCCACCAACTCAACGAATTAAAGGAATTACACATACAGCCTTTTAAGAATGCCAAATTTTACAAAGAAAATGCCATGAAGATGTTGGACAATTATGACCCATAGCGTCACTATTTGTGCAGATCATGGTGTTGTTGTACAAATTAACTATGTGACAAAGGAGATTGCTCTCCTATCATTTGTGATTAGATCACCAAGATATATAAATAATAGGAGGTCCCTATGATTTGTTCCTGGATTGAGAATGATATGAGACAGTATCAGTCCACGAAGGATAAATCATTAAATATCTGACCGATGTAAACACACACGTATAACGCAAGCGCACGTATCGTTCAAGTAGTAAAAAAATATCGATCCCCCAAGGACTTAATTCCTACTGCTGTTATTAATTATTGATACTATTTATTTACAAGTATCTAACTATATGGAGAAGGGAGTTGATTGCTTTTGGTTGGTTGAATGTGGTTTTGCAAAATAAAATAAAAATAGACTAAAAAGAAAATACTAAGGAAAATAAAATAAAAGACTCAAGGATATAGGTTCGTGACTCCACACAATATTATTATAAAGATGAATTGATTCTCATATCTATGTGTAATAAATCAATTTGCTAACCTGGAATACAAAAGAATGAAGGTGATAAGGCTGGACACGCAGGTCCAATTTAATAAATCGAATTTATTACAACAATTTCTAAAATTGCCCACCCATCTAATATCCATCCGATATACATTATTCATTTAACACAACCACGTATTCAAACATATAAGCATGCTATCAATCAATCTAATCAAATTAATTAATCTGATAATTAAGTGATCATCCAATGTTCAAACAACGATTTGATTTTGTTCGAGTCAAACTCGTTTTTGCGAATAAGTACTTAAAGTACGAATTCATGAATTAAATTAAACTACATTATTAAATCTAATTTAACATGTATTTAATACTAATTCACTATTCAATTCCAAATTAAACATTACACTTTATTAATAAACCTTTTACGATTTAAATTCCAAATTTAATCGTAACGCGTCTCAAAGACCGATTAACGTCCAACGTCAATTCAATTAAAGTCCAATGGGCTTTTAATTGATTTCCTAAGGCGTGGACTTTTGGTCAACTCGGGTCAAACCGATAACCAAAGTCCAATCCGGGATTTACCCCATAAGCCCATAAATCAATCTTGGCCCATTAGGCCCAATTAAACTTTAAAGGTTCATTAAGTCGCATTTGGGCTTTATGGTTAAGGTTTTGGGCCCAATTGGATCCAATCCACTTGGCCTAGACCCAACTTGATAAAATCAAGCCCAATAGGGCCAATTACAACATTAGAAGCCAATATAAAAAATAGGCCCAAATAATTAAATTCAAAAAATCCAATTTTCCCAATTGAATTACCAAAGTGTATTACATGATCAATTACCCAAATCGACATTTCTAAAACATGAATTTACATAATTAATCATGGTCATTTCATCAATTGGTGTCCAACACAAATTAATCAAAAATCAAACCCATTTACATGCTTAAAAGTCTCGGCCAAGGGAGGGATTTTTATCCGATTCGAATTCAATCCAATTAATTTCACAATCGATATTAAATCCTTATCCCGAATGATTTCCAATACATCCAATAATCAAAAATCAAAAGATACCAAGACATTAGGGCATAATTCCATTCGGCCAAGGTGATCAATTTGGGGATTTTATGTTCAATTCAAAATCCAATCCAATTAGTTTCAAATTAACATTATCCTAAATGATTCCAACTTATCAAATGAATCAAAAACAAAAATTCCAAGAATTCCAAAATGATCATCAATTCGGCCAACATGATATTTTTGGGGAAAATTATTCCAAATCAATTTTCAACAAATTGGTCCAACCAAAATGAAATTAAACATGTTATAAGCATACTTAAACAATAAATTTATTCAAATCATGCTCAACAAACATTTACCCAAATTTTAAGCCCTACATTTTTCATGCTTGAACCTAGGCTCTTGATGCCATTGTTGGTTATTATCTAGGTCCCAAGATCAAACAAGACATGAAATATTTTTGTGAATACATCAACGGAGGTAGCGGAATACTCACATCGATCGGTTGAGATGATTTGAAGACGAATGAAGCCACAAAAAGCCCACTGTTTTGGCGCCCACTGCAGCAGTTCACTGCCTTCCATTTTCAGAAATTGAGATGACAAACGGAGCTCCAAGCTTCGTCAACGGATCCTGGCTCATGGGTGAACCTTCCTACCACCTTCGCAAGACTCGTAGTGTGCTAGCACTTGCGGTTTTTGCCACAAAAACCCAACTCTTGCTTCCCATTGCTCACGCCATTTTGGCTTCTAAAACCAGTGAGTATTTTCGGTTTGGGCATAAGGAGAAGAGAGAAAAAGAGAGAGAAGAAAGTTGTGTAATTAGTTGGTTAAGCTTTTTCCAAAAAGCCTTTATATATATTTCAAGAAAAAATATTAAAACCAATTACATAATTGATTTAAATAAAACAAAAGTAAATGATTTTCCCTCCAAACACTATTACACCAACTTGCATCAACTATTCACATGTCACTTTAATAAAGTGATGTGATGCAAGTCAATCCATCAATCAATCAATCAATCAATCAATCACTCAAAGTGACTTTTGATTTGACGCTAGATGTGACGCTTGATGCGACTTGCGATGCCGCACTTGAATTCGAAATACGAATGCGCTCGCAATCACACTCGGGCTCGGGTTCGCTAATTCCAAATTAACATTTTTTCCGTCGCGTCGTAATTAAATGATTACGCCTAGCGAATTCACTATTCACGTCGCTAACGAATTAATTCTAAATTAATTCGTTCGCCCGAATTAAAATCTAACTTTAATTCCGCGTCGAAATCTAATTTCTTTAAATATATCGAATATATTAATTTACCGATTAATTCCAAATTAATCGTTATCTCTCTCTAGATGATATTTTATCCTAGATAAAATATCTCCGTAATTAATCCTAGATTGATTTTCTCTCTCTTCTATATAATCCCAGATTATTCAAGAGTGCGAGTTATGCGTCATCGGTGGATTATCGGGAAGCGACCCATGAGATCCCCGGATAAGTTGGCAGTAAATACGGTCGTCGGAGTATCCGAATCACGTACGTACCAAGTACTACGTTCTACCGATTTACGAGGCAAGGTCGACTCCTAGCAAAGCACCAAGTCTTCCCAATTCTCCGGACATATCCCTTTAAGAATATTAAGATCTGTTATCAAGCGTAGTATACGATTGTATTGTGTGTATCGGCCCAGTATCGGATAGTCACGTGCTAGGGTGGGGCTGGATTATTGTCTACCCCGTCCGAAGCACATATCGGATGTCTGGTAACATAGTCTCTATAATCGGATATTCATGACCTGGTCACAATATCCCGATTGGTTACGCAACACTCAAGAGCACTAGTACCGTATCCTGCGTGACATCATCTCCAATATGACTGAAGTGATACTTCCGTCTTGACATCACACCCAATACACTACGACTCTTTGATAAACCCAGAAGTGGTGTACGCAGAACCGGTTAAAGCCCTGTACCACCAAGACCAAAGTCTATCGATTATCGTAAGTATTAGCGATGTAAGTCTCAGGTTAAGACTATACACACCTACCTTGATTTCGGCCTCCCATAGACACATAGTCATAATACCAATGGGATTCCGAGGGGTCTATCCAGAGCGAAGCTGTTTCCCGTACCATCGGTGAAACACAACCTCCTATCGCACTTGCATAAGTATCCAATACTTATATATATGAGAACTATGTCGTTGTGCCCTCACAACGTGCACAAGTGAAATACTAGCCTATTCCGCATTATCGATGTCCTGTCTCGATAATACTCCGGCTAGGGATATTTAATGATTAATCCTTCGGGGACTGATACTGTCTCATATCATTCTCAGTCCAGGAACTAATCACAGGGACCTCTCTTCATTTATATATCTATGGTGATCTAATCACAAATGATGAGAGTGCAATTTCCTTGTCACATAGTTAATTTGCTACAACAACACAATGACCTGTGCAAATAGTGACGCTATGGGTCATTTTGTCCAACAGTAATGACACGTGTCACGCGGTGAATGTGGTGCAAGGAGAAGTCGACGCGTGGCACACAGTGATTTGCTGAGCTTTCGGTCCAATGAACATCTGACACGTGGCACGCGCTTAGGGTTGGTCCAATGAGAGATTAACACGTGGCAGCATGTTATTCGCCGGTGATTCGGTTCAATGAGAACTCGACACGTGGCACGCCGCACGTTAGCAAAGTCATATTTTCATATTCTTACCCGTTGACCCGGTGCACGTAAGGCGTTGCGACGCCAAGGTTATGCGCGTCGCGATGCGGATAATTACCAAAATGCCCTTTTTTGCCAATTTTCACTGTTTTGCTCCAAATCACCTCCAAAATGTCCTGAAACTTATTTATCAACAAAATAACACAAAACACATCAAAATATTCACAAACCTCAAGAAACTATACAAAATATTAGGTAAATGAGTGGGAAATAGTGATAGATTTATGACTCATCAATATCCATAGTCAGAGCATTGTCGAGATTGGACATCGATAAATGCGTAAAAGACTAGTATTACACTTGTGCGCATTGTGATGGCACAATGGCATAGTTCTCATATATTTGGGTATAGGATACTCATGCAAGTGTAATAGAAGGTTGTGTTTTACGATGGTACGGGAAACAGCTTCGCTCTGGATAGACCCATTCGAAGTTCCATTGTTAGTATAACTATGTGTTATGGAAGTCTGAAATCAGGGTAGGTGTATTGGTCTTAACTTGAGATTTGCACCGCTAATACTTGCGACAATCAATATGCTTTGTTTTGGTCGTCCAGGGCTTTTAACCGGTTCTGTGTACGCCTCTTCTGGGTATATTGAGAATCGTAGTGTATTGGGTGTGATGTCAAGACGAAAGTATCACTTCAGTTATAGTGAGATGATGGTCACATAGGATACGAGACTGGTCTCTTAAATGCTTCAGCTATCAGGATATTATGACAAAGTCATGTATATCCGATTATAGAGACTAGTTACCAGACATCCGACATGTGCTTCGTAGGGGCAGACAAATTCCAGCCCCAGGCCTAGCACGTGATCATCCGATAGGATCGACATACACGATACTATGTATACTACGCCTGATATAGATCACTTATTTCTGTAAGCATGTTTCTGGATAATTGGGTAGGCATGGCGCTTTGCTAGAAGCCAACCTTTTCTTGTAAATCGGTAAAATGTAGTACGAGAGGTACTTACGTGTTCGGATAGTCCGACGACGGTATTTACTGCCAATATATATGGGGATCTCATGGGTCGCTTCCCGAAGATTCACCGATGATGTATGACTCGCACTTTATTAATCTGGGATTAATTTGATGAGAGAGAAAATTAATCTAGGATTAATTGCGGAGACATTTTATCTAGGATAAAATATCATTCAAAGAGAGAAAATGATTAATTTGGAATTTCGGTAAATTATATATTCGATATATTAAACTAAATTAGATTTCGAGCGGAATTGAAATTATATTTTATTTAGGCAAACGAGTTAATTTAGAATTAATTCGTTAGTGACGTGAATAGTGATTTCGCAACAGAAATTTGTTAATTTGGAATTAGCGAACCATAGCCCGGGATTGTTTGCGAACGCATTCGCATTTCGAATTCGAGTGCGGCACGTAAGTCAATCAAACGTCAAATCATTAGTCACATCATGCGTCAAATCACAGTCACTTTGAGTGATGTGACAATTGATGATTGATGTATGTGAGTTGATATGAGATGATGGTAAGCATTTAATGCTTGACTTTCTGAAAATAATTATGGTATATGTTTTTAAATTTTAGAAACAATTAAGATATAACACTTTTTCTTCTTCTCTCTCCTTAGCTCGCGGTTTTGGAGCCAAAACCTTATTCTCTCTCACGCCATTTCTACCTTCTATTTCTCTGCAATTGCCGAATGATGAAAGAGAAATAAGAGTTTTTTTTGTGGCAAAAACACCAAGAGCTAGCACACTATACGAGACATACCAAGGTGATAGGGCTGTGATTTCATGGGCTGGAATACCATCATCAAAGCTTCGAGCTTTAATGGAGTCCATGGCCGAAATTTGAAGACAAAATCAGCCCACTACCGAGCATCATGGAGGAGGGCAGAAAGGTTTGTTCTTCGTAGCATCCAATCCGTTCATTGTGAGTATTATTGCACCTTATGTTGTATTGCACTTGTTTCTGTTTTAAAATGATCATTGCGACTTAATAGAAAACCCAACAGAATAAACATGATGAGAAGTTAATGCGCATATAACTGGAACCAGGGCATAAGGTATTGTTAAAAAAATCATGGGTGAAACTCTTCCCATGGAAGCAAAATCTCGGTGGTCAGGTCCATTCCTAATCACCAAGGTTTTACCAGATAGGGTCGTTAAGTTACATGACCCTCACTACAACAAAAAAATTCAGGGTTGTTAAAACTAAGCGTGCCAAGCACTACTGGGGAGAATCAATTGAGTGACAAAAAGAAAGTGTCACACTATCAGATCCAGCCTAACGTTTGGGCAGTCTGTCTAACTGACGACATTAACTTAGCGCTAGTTGGGAGGCAACAGGCAATTTGTATATATTGTGATTTAGTGTCTTTTAATTTTATTTGTTTAGATTTGTAGGTTAAGTAATTCAAGATGGAAGTGCTCTGCAAATCTTCACAAGCAATTTCCTTCCCTCTAAAAAAATCTATGATGAAATGTTACAAAGCTCGCTTGGAAGGATGAGACTACAGATGATCAAAGGTATACCTAATGAGATTCGGTGGATGTGTGGATTATTGAAGCACGAGTCTTATTGCAGGTGAGTCCTCGGACTCTTTTATTTCACATCTGCCTGGTTTAGGAAGAAAAGCACATGTTGGTTTTCTATAAGGTCCCAAGATCAATAACAAGTCATGAAACATGCGTGAATACATCAACGGAGGTAGCGGAAATACTCACATTGATCGGTTATGTCGCTTTGGAGACGAATGATGCCCAAAAACGCACTGCCTTTGAGCTCCACTGCATGCAGTCCACTGCCTCCAAAAACAGAAATTTGAGATGAGAAACGGAGCTCCTAGCTTCGTCGGATGGATCCCGTCTCATGGTCGAACCTCCCTACCACCTTCGCAAGACTTGTAGTGTGCTAGCACTTGATTTCTCACCATGAGAATCACTCTTTGCTTCCCTTTAACTCACGCCCAAAACCAGTTCCAAACCAGTCCATTTTCGTGAGAGGAAGAGAGGAAATGAGAGAGAAGATGTGTAATGTATTCCATTAATTTGTTACCAAAAATCAATTTATATTTATGCCATAATTTCATTAAACAAATAATAAACTTATGACACAAATCATGCAAGGCTTAGAGTGTCAAACACTTCATTTCCATGCATTACCATTGAGTGCAATGTACACAATCTCCATGCAAAGCATTAGAGTGTCAAATAAGCATAACATGACATGTGTCAAAGTTAATGCATAACATGACATGTGTCATGTGGGCCCCACACGTTTCCAAAATGAAAGTGGGCCCACGTGCACTCACGCGTTCGGGTTCGATATTTCCGAAATACGAGCTTACGTCGCGACGTTAATTCAATCGAATTTAAATAAATAATTGCGCCTGGCGAAATTATTATTTACGTCGCTAACGAATTAATTCTAAATTAACTCGTTTGCCCGAATTAAAATCTAATTTTAATTCCGCGTCGAAATCTAATTTCATTTAATATATCGAATATATTAATTCATCGATCAATTCCAAATTAATCGTTCTCTCTCTTTAGACGACATTTTATCCCGGATAAAATATCTCCGTTATTAATCCTAGATTAATTTTCTCTCTCTTCTATTATAATCCCAGATTATTCAAGAGTGCGAGTTGTGCGTCATCGGTGGATTATCGGGAAGCGACCCATGAGATCCCCGGATAATCTGGCAGTAAATACGGTCGTCGGAGTATCCGAATCACGTACGTACCAAGTACTACGTTCTACCGATTTACGAGACAAGGTCGACTCCTAGCAAAGCACCAAGTCTACCAATTCTCCGGACATATCCATTTAAGAATATTAAGATCTGTATCAAGCGTAGTATACTAATGTATTGTGCATATCGGTCCAGTATCGGATAGTCACGTGCTAGGGCTGGGGCTGGATAAGTGTCTGCCCCGTCCGAAACACATATCGGATGTCTGGTAACTAGTCTCTATAATCGGATATTCATGACCTGGTCATAATATCACGATTGGATGCGCATCACTTAAGAGCACTAATACCGTATCCTGCGTGACATCATCTCCACTATGACTGGAGTGATACTTCCGTCTCGACATCACATCCAATACACTACGACTCTCTGATAAACCCAGAAGTGGTGTACGCAGAACCGGTTAAAGCCCTGTACCACCAAGACAAATTCTATCGATTATCGTAAGTATTAGCGATGTAAGTCTCAGGTTAAGACTATACACACCTACCTTGATTTCGGCCTCCCATAGACACATAGTCATAATACCAATGGGATTCCGAAGGGTCTATCCAGAGCGAAGCTGTTCCCGTACCATCGGTGAAACACGACCTCCTATCGCACTTGCACAAGTATCCAATACTTATATATATGAGAACTATGCCGTTGTGCCCTCACAACGCACACAAGTGCAATACTAGCCTATACCGCATTATCGATGTCCAGTCTCGATAATACTACGGCTAGGGATATTTAATGATTAATCCTTCGTGGACTGATACTGTCTCATATCATCTCAATCCAGGAACTAATCATAGGGACCTCTCTTCATTTATATATCTATGGTGATCTAATCACAAATGATGAGAGTGCAATTTCCTTGTTACATAGTTAATTTGCTACAACAACACAATGATCTGTGCAAATAGTGACGCTATGGGTCATTTTGTCCAACAATCTCCCACTTGGCACATAGCCAGTCACTCAAGTGTCCCACACCCGAACTATGTACTGTTCGCTCAAATTGCTGAGAAAAGTTTTCGTCAGCGGATTTGTTCGATTATCGTTGACGCGATTTATACGATCATCACATCGCCACGATGTATGATCCGAACGAATCAGATGATATAGAAGTATATATCTGGATCGTCGATGAGACCTTTAATTCCTTAGCTTGTGCTGACGCCTAGCTCAGCTGCTAACAGAACTTATATCTAATCTAATTAGATTTACTTTTGACCCAAAAGACTTCTATTGCTGCCTCAGCTGCAGCAATAATCCGCATTTGTTGTTTATTCGGCAACAGTTATCTTGCTTGGAAGATTTCCAGCTCACTGTCCCGGTGTTCAAACTTTATAGTACCGTAGTATTTAATCGTTTGGAAACTTGCTGCAGTGATCCCAGTCACTTCAAGTTCTCCTTCTCCATAGTAAAAGATAGCATCTTTAGTTCTCAGAGATACTAACAGATGTTCTTAACTTCAATCCAGTGACTATCACTTGGATTGACTCGATTGTGACTCCATATGCTCGAAGCGTATGAGACACCAATACAAGTACATTTTAAATGTACAATTTCCCAGAGAGTGTTAACAACTCCAAATCTATCCCAGTAGATTTTATTCCTTGAATAAAGGTTGTTACTCCCCAGAATTCTACGGAGAATTTCTATTGAAAGAATATCTATGAAAACCAAGCTTTCACCAATTGTTTTATGGGAATTTCACTGTCAGTGCGCTCTCCCACTAACCTCCTTATATACACAAGAATTATTTCGTTTTGAGTCAAATCATAAACCATTATGATTATTTCAAAACGACAGTTCCAAGAACCTTATGCTTGCATCAATCCAAACATGGATCGAATAACCCGCAAACCTTGTTTGTCGGTTATACAAAATCGTCAGGATGTTGTAAACATCCTCCAAAAGGTTTCCTTTCAGGAAAGCGATTTTGATCTGTAACTGACATATTTCAT
This sequence comes from Zanthoxylum bungeanum, assembly GCA_019454045.1. Taxonomy (NCBI): domain Eukaryota; kingdom Viridiplantae; phylum Streptophyta; class Magnoliopsida; order Sapindales; family Rutaceae; genus Zanthoxylum; species Zanthoxylum bungeanum. Next base: position 74,844 of record SKCR01036289.1, read on the forward strand.
AAATGAAATATACAGTTATTTTCAAGCATCTTCAAAATGGATTTACCATGGCAACAGGTAAAAGGTTGAACCGTTATTAACACAATGTTGATAACGATACCTTTTCGTCAAAAGCCTAGCTTTGTACGTTGGTATGTTGCCTTCCATGTATGTCTTCCTTGAAGACGTTAACGTACCATAGGCACAATGCCTTATGGTACAACAACTAGTATCCAAAATAGTTGTTATACATGGAATCCATTTCGGATTCATGGCACTTTGCCATAACAGGGAGTCGATACCTCGTATCACTTCCTCATAACGTAGTCGGATGGTACACCTCCATAAGATTGACATCTTTATGAGGTTAGATCAGAAACCATACCCTAGGTTGTTTTCTGACTCTATCCGATCTACTAGTTTCTTGTGTATTTGAAGATTAATGGTATAGTTTCATCATAGATGAACTATTTGTGTTCCATTAAGGACTTCGTGCCTTGAACAGTATTACTCCGATTTTCATCGAGTATCACTATCCTCCCACTGACCACTGCATATCGGTATTCCTCTCAGGAAAACCGCATGGTGAGCAACAATTACATTGTTCTCATGTGGGATTTATAAGTATATACTTAAGGTTTCCCTTAGGATAACCTATATTGGCACTTATCCAATTTGGGTCCTTAGTTTGGTATCATCCAAACGCTATGCCTGGCATACCCAAATTATCAGGAATGAGAAACCTCGTTTCTTCCCTGTTCATATCCTATATGATATCTGTCAAACAGATTTTCATGGAACCTTATTCTAAATAAGTTTTGCACTGTTAACACATATCCTGTAGAAGGAAATAGTAGCTCAGAGCGACTCGTGATAAACCTTATCATGTCCAACAAAATTCGGTTTTAGTTCAGACACACCGTCTAACTGACGTGTCTCGGGAGGAGTCCTCACATGAAAGAACACCGTACTCTTTCATTTATATATGAAACTTACTGCTTAAGTATTTTCCATTACGGTCTTACCGTGGCGGAATAATACTATAGCCGATCTGTTTGTTTTCTTCGTGTCGAAACTTCAAAAGTTTCCGATCTGTGTTCTTCAAAAGAAACACATAACCACAACGTGATGCTACATCCGTTAAGGTCACGAAATATTCATGTTCACATCTAGCCTAGCTAGATATGGGCCCACTTAATTCACCATGAATAGGGCTAACAGATCGGTGGCCCTTTTACTATTACCAAGTAAATAGTATTTTAGGTATTTAACCTAATAAACTAGATTCGTAGACCTTATTTGAATAGTCAAATCAGTCCTAGTACCCACTCTTCAAAAGTGTGGATATACGAGTCTTGTTTAATTGTGTCCTAGACAACAATGCCACAAATAAGTCTCATTGATCAAATCAATTGAGCTATTTATTTGTCATTTTATATGTTTGAGATTTTATTATATTCAAAATATAAATTCTGTTATTTACATCCAATGTATTTATCTCAGTATCATCTTTATATATTGAAACACTTTAGTGTTCTAGAATATAAAGGTTTTATCCGCATTGGATTAAACACTGATATAGAGATAATGTCTCTAGTCAAACTAGTTACATTATAACATTTCCTAATTTAAGTACATACCAAAGGGTAGTTCCTAAACTTAGGTATCTACGGTCGAAACAGCGACTTTCGTCCCGTTTCCAATTCGCAGAGAAATCTCGGCTTGAAGCCAGTATCCAGCTCACAGCGGATTCTGAACGTCAATACATATATTTTATGTACCACACTAAGTATTTAAAATCCAATTTCAATACTAGTAGTAAACATAACTTTGACAAATATTTTTAAAGTTAGAGCCTCGCCCTTTCTTTAATTCCTTCGTGTCTTCCATATCCAAATGGTAGTCACTTTGGGATATGTCAATTATCCTTTTCAATATTTCACAAACCTTTGGCCAAGCCTTGGGTTTCGGAATATCGAAACGATGTGCACCTTGTGCTACATGCCCAATTGCAAACTTTGACTTTTCTCCACTAGAATAGTCAATTAATTGCAACTTTAATACTTTTAAATCTAAAGATAGATTTATTATAAGTATATTAATTAAGCACTAAAGTCATCATCACATAAATCTTCAAAGACTTATGCTCTACTATTTGCTTAATAAGGGCTTAGTCATAATAAGTTATTTTATCAAATAAATTAACCTATTATTAATTCCCAATTGAAAATTAAATCATTTAAAACATTTAATCCAAGGATTATATTTTAAATATTCAACTTTTCAATTCTTCTTGATTTCAATAGTCCAACTATTTAATCAATTTAATAAGGTACTATTTATTATAATGATTACAATAATCCAATTATTTAATCAACTATAATTTTAATATTGATTACTATAATCCCATTATAAAATCAACTATCATTTAATTCAATTATATTGATTACTATAATCCAATTACAAAATCAACTATATATTGAATGAGTTTGTATATAGTCCAACTATATATATATATTTAAAACAACATAAAATATTAGTCCAACTAATACTTCTGATTAATGTGACGAGTAAAATATAGATGAGCGCGTTTAGCGAGTATTCGAACGAATGTTGCAAATTCAATACTTGCCTCCCACTATTTTTCGTCGAGCCTCTAACCCTCTGTCGAGTACTCGGGAAACCGTGTTTCCTAGTGGGCTAGGATCCCGTTAAAGTATCACACAATCTTGACTTTGGCCAACAAATTGTATGATAGTTAACTAGGTAGATCTCGAAGATCAATTGGATCCCATCCAACTCCTAGATCCAGTAGGTGGACATCCAAGTCCCCAACATATATCTTATATATGCCTATATATCGAATATATATACCCTAACCATTTCCTCTGAATCAACTAGGCCTTGGCTTTGGCACAACAAACCTAGTGATCCCAGTCAAGCGCGGACCCATTGACATGGAAGCTTCGTAATCAATGTCAATGGACAAGAAGTGGTCTTGACTTTGGCCAACAAACCACAACTTGGACACGACACCGATATGGAACAAAGCCTCGTGATTAAAACACATCTTTGACGGACAAGGGCTTGACTTTGGCCAACAACCCCTGCCAATCTCGGATCTTGAGTAAGAATCACTCAATGGAAGGAAAATAAACGCTTGATATTTAAAGAGGGTTTTTCGCGTGCAAATTGGCTACCAATTTAATTATCTTTGTTAAGGTCTCATCATCATACACCCTTAAACATGCATTCTAAATACATAATAAAGCGAGTATGAAAATAAATAATAATGATATGCGGATGGATACTTTACACATTGATCCTAGATCATATCTCTCCCTTTCTCACTCAAGCTAGCACTTGTACTACTTCTACCCGTTACACTACACTTCTAAAGAAACCTCATATACATAGAGGGGAATAGGTGAGAAGAGAATACAAAGAGAAAGAAGGTGATAAGGCTGGACACGCAGGTCCAATTTAATAAATCGAATTTATTACAACAATTTCTAAAATTGCCCACCCGACTAATATCCATCCGATATACATTATTCATTCAACACAACCACGTATTCACACACATAAGCATGCTATCAATCAATCTAATCAAATTAATTAATCTGATAATTAAGTGATCATCCAATGTTCAAACAACGATTTGATTTTGTTCGAGTCAAACTCGTTTTTGCGAATAAGTACTCAAAGTACGAATTCATGAATTAAATTAAACTACATCATTAAATCTAATTTAACATGTATTTAATACTAATTCACTATTAATTCCAAATTAAATATTACACTTTATATTAATAAACCTTTTACGATTTAAATTCCAAATTCAATCGCGTCGGGACTCAAAGTCCGATTAACGTCCAACGTCAATTCAATTAAAGTCCAATGGGCTATTGATTGATTCTTAAGGCGTGGACTTTTGGTCAACTCGGGTCAAACGATAACCAAAGTCCAATCCGGGATTTACCCCATAAGCCCATAAATCAATCTTGGCCCATTAGGCCCAATTGAACTTTAAAGGTTCATTAAGTCGCATTTGGGCTTTATGGTCAAGGTTTTGGGCCCAATTGGATCCAATCCACTTGGCCTAAACCAAACTTGATAAATCAAGCCCAAAAGGCCCAATTACAACATTAAATTCTAATTTCCAAAATTAGGCCCAATTAATTAAATCCAAAAATCCAATTTTCACAATTTAATTACCAAAAGTGCATTATATGATTAATCGACTAAATCGATATTTCCGAAAGCACCAAATTAGTCCAATTAATCATGCTTAATTCATTATACATGTCAAACACACATAATGAAAAATCAAACCATTTACATGCTTGCTAAGTCTCGGCCAAGGGAGTGATTTCATGTCCAATTCGGTTTCAATCCAATTAATCCGCAATCGACATTAAATACATCCCGAATGATTTCAATACATCCAATTATCAAAATCAAAAATACCAAGACATTCAAGGGCAATACCATTCGGCCAACACATGGAATTTAGGGTTTATGTTCAATTCAAAGTACAATACAATTGACATTAAATTAACATCATCCTACATGATTTTAACTCATCCAATGAATTAAAATCAACAAAATTCCAATGATTCAAAATCAATTTTGCATTCGGCCAAGGCATATAATTTGGGGAAAATAATTCCAAATCATTTTTCATCAAATTAGTCCAACCAAAATGAATGAATTTAAACATGTTATAAGCATACTCAAACAAACAATTCATTCAAATCATGCTCAACAAACATTTACCCAAATTTTAAACCCTACAAATTTCATGCTTGCAACTTTAGCTCATGATGCCATTGTTGGTTTTCTATAAGGTCCCAAGATCAATAACAAGTCATGAAACATGCGTGAATACATCAACGGAGGTAGCGGAATACTCACATTGATCGGTTATGTCGATTTGGAGACGAATGATGCCCAAAAAACGCACTGCCTTTGAGCTCCACTGCATGCAGTCCACTGCCTCCAAAAACAGAAATTTGAGATGAGAAACGGAGCTCCTAGCTTCGTCGGATGGATCCCGTCTCATGGTCGAACCTCCCTACCACCTTCGCAAGACTTGTAGTGTGCTAGCACTTGATTTCTCACCATGAGAATCACTCTTTGCTTCCCTTTAACTCACGCCCAAAACCAGTTCCAAACCAGTCCATTTTCGTGAGAGGAAGAGAGGAATTGAGAGAGAAGATGTGTAATGTAATCCCTTAATTTTGTTACCAAAAATCAATTTATATTTATGCCATAATTTCATTAAACAAATAATAAACTTATGACACAAATCATGCAAAGGCTTAGAGTGTCAAACACTTCATTTCCATGCATTACCATTGAGTGCAATGTACACAATCCATGCAAAGCATTAGAGTGTCAAATAAGCATAACATGACATGTGTCAAAGTTAATGCATAACATGACATGTGTCATGTGGGCCCCACACGTTTCCAAATGAAAGTGGGCCCACGTGCACTCACGCGTTCGGGTTCGATATTTCCGAAATACCGAGCTTACGTCGCGACGTTAATTCAATCGAATTTAAATAAATAATTGCGCCTGGCGAAATTATTATTTACGTCGCTAACGAATTAATTCTAAATTAACTCGTTTGCCCGAATTAAAATCTAATTTTAATTCCGCGTCGAAATCTAATTTCATTTAATATATCGAATATATTAATTCATCGATCAATTCCAAATTAATCGTTCTCTCTCTTTAGACGACATTTTATCCGGATAAAATATCTCCGTTATTAATCCTAGATTAATTTTCTCTCTCTTCTAATATAATCCCAGATTATTCAAGAGTGCGAGTTGTGCGTCATCGGTGGATTATCGGGAAGCGACCCATGAGATCCCGGATAATCTGGCAGTAAATACGGTCGTCGGAGTATCCGAATCACGTACGTACCAAGTACTACGTTCTACCGATTTACGAGACAAGGTCGACTCCTAGCAAAGCACCAAGTCTACCCAATTCTCCGGACATATCCATTTAAGAATATTAAGATCTGTATCAAGCGTAGTATACTAATGTATTGTGCATATCGGTCCAGTATCGGATAGTCACGTGCTAGGGCTGGGGCTGGATAAGTGTCTGCCCCGTCCGAAACACATATCGGATGTCTGGTAACTAGTCTCTATAATCGGATATTCATGACCTGGTCATAATATCACGATTGGATGCGCATCACTTAAGAGCACTAATACCGTATCCTGCGTGACATCATCTCCACTATGACTGGAGTGATACTTCCGTCTCGACATCACATCCAATACACTACGACTCTTGATAAACCAGAGAAGGGTGTACGACACAGAACCGGTTAAAGCCCTGTACCACCCAACCAAAGTCTATCGATTATCGTAAGTATTAGCGATGTAAGTCTCAGGTTAAGACTATACACACCTACCTTGATTTCGGCCTCCCATAGACACATAGTCATAATACCAATGGGATTCCGAAGGTCTATCCAGAGCGAAGCTGTTTCCCGTACCATCGGTGAAACACGACCTCCTATCGCACTTGCACAAGTATCCAATACTTATATATATGAGAACTATGCCGTTGTGCCCTCACAACGCACACAAGTGCAATACTAGCCTATACCGCATTATCGATGTCCAGTCTCGATAATACTACGGCTAGGGATATTTAATGATTAATCCTTCGTGGACTGATACTGTCTCATATCATCTCAATCCAGGAACTAATCATAGGGACCTCTCTTCATTTATATATCTATGGTGATCTAATCACAAATGATGAGAGTGCAATTTCCTTTTACATAGTTAATTTGCTACAACAACACAATGATCTGTGCAAATAGTGACGCTATGGGTCATTTTGTCCAACACACATATGCTAAAATTAGGCTAAAAGAATGTGTGTTGTTTTTATAAATGTATGTAGTTTTGTGATACTCGTTGTCGATTATTTAGGAATAAATGGTGTCTGAAACCACGAAGATAAGATTAATTTTCATTAGGATGCTGATTAAGAGAATTTGGATGAATATCTAAAACTCTTGAGACGCATCCCAGTGGATAAGTATATCAGGAAATTTGCATGTAATATGCACAATTTCTGAAAAGAAAGAAAATAATTAGTCTCGGGAATCTGTCTCAAAAAAGACCCTGTTTGCCAATTATAAGAAAATTGGATGAGAAGATGTCCCTGACATATAATTGTGATTTGTTGTTTTTTCTCTTTGTCTTTTTCTAATAATTGTGTGATTTGTTTGTTATTTTCTCCCACAGAAATCCAGGTACTTTTTACCTTTCACAATTTACTATTTCTACTAATCGTTCCTTGAAGATACTTGTGCTATTATTACTCACCCTTTTCAGGTTCTGTAATTCAACTCATCATTACAATTTGAAGGAATCCAGATAAAATGGAAGCTACTTCAAGAAGACGGGTTGAAAACATCTGTGTGTTTTGCTGTACGAGTGTTGGTGTTAAACCATAATACATAACAGCGGCACATGAATTGGGTCGAGTTATTGCTGCAAGGGATAGCACTTAGTATATGTCGGTGGCAATCTTGGACTAATGGGGATCGTTTCAAAGGCTGTACAGGATGAAGGCAGTTAAGTTTGGGAATCATCCAAAAACCCTTGGTGGAGGTGAATTTTATTGGATCATCAAACGCGAGGACTGGAAACAATCGTGCCAGATATGTCTGAACGGCTGGTAGAGATGATTAACCATGCTGATGCTTTATTGCTTTGCCAGGAGGATTGGGCACAATAGAGGAAATTTTTTACAATACTATCTTGGGCAAACTTGAACATACTCTAGAAACCTCTTGGACTGTACAATGTTGATGGATTTTATGATTTTCTTTGTGGTTTCTTGATGATGCCCGGAGAAATGGGTTCGTGTCAAAGCCTGTAAAAGAACTCCTCTTTAGTGCCAAAACTGCCCCAGATTTAATTGACCAAATCTTAGCTTTGAACCTCAAATTGTCCCCATTCTTTCCAAGATAAACTGGTCCGATAATGATCGTGGTAAGAGCATCGGATAAATCTGGATCTTAACCTTTAATTTCATTTAGATGTAGAATTTTGACGAACCAGGTAGGGTTTTCTAAACTCTTCTTCTATTTTTTAAGACATTGGGGACAATGTCTCATTTAGGTTGGGGGGAGGGAGGAGAATAGTAAATTGTATCTTTTTTTTGTTTTTATTTTTAGTCAAAATTTTTGAAAAAAGCCAAAAAAAAGGAAAATTTTACAAAAACCAACAAAATAATTTGTGTTTTTGTGTTTTTATTGATTATCAGGTGAATTGGTGTGAGATAGCTGTGTAAGGAATTTCCATTCCTGAGACGTATCTCAACTATTTCAAAACAAGTTAATTTGTTTTTTTTCTTTTAAAATATTTAATTTGTGAATTCTTCATAAAAATGACTAAAATAAATCTTCATATGCTCAGTTGACATGTATTATCAGAATACATTGTAATATACAGACATGAGATGTAATTAAAAAGTTTGTAATATTTTGTGCTCTTGTTTAATTGGAGGAAACATCTATAAAAAAATGATGGAGTAAAAAAAATACGTATGAGATCTGAGTTATTAAGTTTGTAAGGCTGTTTTAACACCTAGTGCCCTAAAACCAACTGGTTTAGGAGTCACTGGCCCAAAGCTCGCTACATGGATCAAAGATGTTGCAAATATATATATATATATATATGAAGTCTGAGTAATTAAGTCTTTAGGGGTATCTTAACACCTAGTGCCCCAAAACCCACTGGTTTGGGAGTCACTGGCCCAAAGCTCGCTACATAGATGGAAGATATTGTATATAAAAAAAAATCAAAAACCAAAATTTTTTTTTTATTCCATTGCTTAAAAAAAATGTGAATTCTGATAAAACTTTAGGACAAAAATATTACTTTATTCTCAACTACACTCGTTACTATTGTGGGCAAAATGAGTTGATTAATATTTTGTTCACTGTGTATATGGAGAATGGTAAAAATAATCGGAGAATTTACTTATTCGGTAATTTGAAAAGAAACAAAACAACTATTGACTTGGATTAGAAGTTTCATCTGTTTAGTCACTAACTTCTTTATTCTCTTTTCTCTTGTCTTTTTCCTTTTGTGTGCATTAGTTTTATTATCTTTTACTTTTGTAAAACATTTGTGGGTATCGTTGTTGTAAGCTCTCACGAGACTACAACTCGTCCACTATGGACACCTAGAGGTTTAAAGGCTTGTTGCATATGCTAAATGCAACAGTGATCCCTACGAAAGTGGTTTAGTTTAATTTTAATTTTTTCCTGTATTTTATTTTGTTGTTCTGCTCGAGGACTAGCAAAATGTTAGGTTTGTGGGTGTGATGAGTGGAAAATATATCAATATTTATCGCCCCTTTTACTTAATATTTTGTTTAGTTTCTCGGGTTTGAGGAACGTTTTGATGTGTTTTAGTTTATTTTGCAGATAAAATAATATTGGGACTCAATGAAATCATTTAGGATGAATGACATATTAATTTTGGAGATTAGAAACTTGAAAGGGCGTTCTAACGAAGTACCATTTCAGAAATTCCAGTTTTGGGCAACTGTCATATTTTTGGAATAACTTGTTACTTCGATATCGGATTGAACTGATTCATTTCCAGAATAAAGAAGACTCAAAGACCTACAACTTTGAAGAACAAAATAATTTCGAATTCGGAACATTTCATGACCGCAATTGATGAAACATCCAGAAGTGGGTTATGTGTAATTATTAAAGTCATTTTCAAAGAAAAAAATTAAATAAATAAATAAATAATAAAAATAGTCAAGCTCTTACCAAACATGAAAAAATTAATAATGGATTTGGTGAAGCAATTAGTGGAGTAATTAGTGGAGCAATTAGTGGAGGATTTGGTGGAGCATTTGGTGGATGATTTGTTGGAGGTAAAATTTTGCCTATAAATACCAAGCCATTTCATTTGTAAATTCATACTTTCTTCTTTGAAATTCCTTAAGAATAATTAAGAAGATTGTATCTTGTTTATTTATTTAAAGCTTTCAGTAATTAATTTCCGCTTTCGCACTTTCTTTTCTTTACTTTTCAGTTTTTACTTTCCGCAATTTACTTTTACGCACAATACTTTCCTTTCTTTTCTTTTTCATTTTTTACTTTTCAAGCAATGAGGTGGTACTCCCCCTTGCTGGGGTAAAAGGTAAAGCTTTTATTATTTCTATTTAGATTAATCTCCCTTAAATATAATATAATAACTATTTAAAATCTGACTTTAACTCAATAGCTCACGATCTTTCTTGACGATAGATAACCCTTTAATAGATTTCCTTACAGGATAGGAATATACCTGTCGGGCGGGGGTAGCCATAATTGGAACTTAATCTTAATGAATTCAGATAACTTGGTTAACATAGGAATATAATTAATTGGGTTATACTGGGTATTTGTATTTGACCATCGGAATAGGCTTTTACATAATTTTGTGTTCCAGGTTAATAAACCAATATATTACACAAACGTAAAATAACCATTTCATCTTTTAAAAGGATATTGGAAGGATTCACAACTCTTGATAGTTTTATAAATTTGAATTTTCTTCAATCTACTTTCGAGCAATTTTATTTACTTGTTTGAAATTTAAAGTCACTATCCAATCAAACAATCAATCCATTAAATACTCATAAAAATTTGGCTTCATAAATTAATAGATTATGTATTAAGTCCTCGTGGGATCGATACTTTTTATACTACTTGAACGATACGTGGGCTTGCGTTATAAGCGTGTTAAAACGCCAGTCAATGAACGACCTTTATGAACTATAAAAATTGAGGTTTTCACATATGTTTAACAATCCCTCCGTCGTAGGCTATCCGAGTTATGGTTAGGAAACCTAGAATATGTTGAAATTGTCTAAGCTTCCCAAGATCATTTCAAGCAATGAAAATACATACATGTGCGAATATAACGAGGAAGTTACGGAATACTTACATCGATTGGTTGAGCGACGCGGTGGACAACAAAATCGATTTCTGCCTCCTCCAAGCTCTCGGCAGTGGCTGAAAATGCAGTCCTCAAATTCGCCATTTTGGTCCTCCTCCAAGATCCAAGCTTTGTGATAAACTTTCATGCTCATGGGTGGACTTCCCTATCACCTTCGCATGTCTCTCGGAGTGCTAGCTCTTGATGTTATTGCCACAAAACATCACACTTTGCTTTCCTTTTTCCTCAATTTTCACGGTCAAACTAATGAATATTTGAGAAGAAAAATGGCATGTTGGCCGAGAAAGAAGAGGAAAAAGAATTTTGTCTCCAAAAAATCGTGAACCAAGGAGAGAGAGAGATGGATAATGTGTTGTAATGTGTTAATGTATCTAATACACTTCCTTTGACTTCAAAAATCAAAATAAAACATATACAAATAATTAAAATAACAACAAATGTCATACAAGCTTTCAAAAAGCTTTCCATCAACTCACATCACTCATGAATAATAACTAGTGTCAATCACTCAAAGTGAAAGACATCAATCACTTGATTGACGAATAATGTCACTCTAGATGCGACTAGTGATTTGACGCTTGATTTGACTTACGTGCCGCACTCGAATTCGAAAATGCTAATGCGCTCGCAAACAATCCCGGGCTTGGGTTCGCTAATTCCAAATTAACGAATTTTCCGTTGCGACGCAATTAAATGATTATGCCTAGCGAAATCATTATTCACGTCACTAACGAATTAATTCTAAATTAACTCGTTCGCCCGAATTAAAATCCAATTTTAATTCCGCGTCGAAATCCAATTTCGTATAATATATCGAATATATTATTTTATCGATTAATTCCAAATTATTCGTTATCTCTCTTTAATTGATATTTTATCCCAGATAAAATATCTCCGCAATTAATCCCAGATTAATTTTCTCTCTCATCTAATTAATCCCAGTTTAATTAAAAGTGCGAGTTATACGTCATCGGTGAATCTTCGGGAAGCGACCCATGAGATCCCCGGATATGTTGGCAGTAAATTCGGTCGTCGGACTACCCGAACACGTAAGTACCTAGTACTATGTTTATACCGATTTACAAGACAAGGTTGGCTTCTAGCAAAGCGCCATGCCTACCCAATTCTCCAGAAACATGCTTACATGAATAAGCGATCTATATCAGGCGTAGTATACGTAGTATTGCATATTTCGATCCAGTATCGGATGTCACGTGCTAGGCCTGGGGCTGGAATTATGTCTGCCCCGTACGAAGCACATGTCGGATGTCTGGTAAATAGTCTCTATATCGGATAAACATGACCTTGTCATTTTATCCCTATGACTGCAGTACATAAGAGTACTAGTACCGTATCCTGCGTGACATCATCTCCACTATGACCGGAGTGATACTTCCGTCTTGACATCACACCCAACACACTACGATTCTCAATATACCCAGCAGAGGCATACATAGAACCTGTTAAAGCCTTGGACGACCAAAACCAAAGTATATTGATTGTCGCAAGTATTAGCGGTGCAAGTCTCAGGTTAAGACCAAATACACCTACCCTGATTTCCAGCTCTTCGTGGACTGATACTGTCTCATATCATTCTCAATCCAAGAACAAATCATAAGGACCTCCTATCATTTATACATCATGGCTATCATTTATACATCATGGTGATCTAATCACAAATGATAAGAGAGCAATCTTCTTTGTCACATAGTTAATTTGTACAACAACATCATGCTCTGTACAAATAGTGACGCTATGGGTCATAATTGTCCAACAATCTCCCACTTGGCCTATAGCCAGTCACTCGAGTGTCTAACACCCGAACTATGTACGGTTGGTTCAAACTGCTGAGAAAAAGCTTTCGTCAGTAGATTTGCATGATTATCATATGATGCGATTTATTCGATCATCACATCGCCATGATGTATGATCCGAACGAATCAGATGAATATCGAAGTATGTATCTGGATCGTTGATGAGACCATTAAATCTTTAGCATGTGCTGACGCCTAGCTCAGCTGTAACAAAACTATATCTAATCTAATTAGATTTATTATCGACCCAAATGGCTTCTATTGCTGCCTCAGCTACAGAAATAACCAGGATTTGTTGTTTATTCAGTAACAGTATCTTGCTTGGAAGATTTCCAGCTCAATGTTCCGTTATTCAAACTGTATAGTACCATTTTGCGACTTATAGTCATTTTTATCGGTTTTAGGAAACTTACAGTAGAGATCCCAATCACTTCAAGTTCTCATTCTCCATAGTTTAAGAATGTATCCTTAGTTCTCTAAGATACTAAGTATGTTCTTAACATCAATCTGTTGAGTTCTAATATAGGTCCCAAGATCAACAAAATCAAGCACAAAATTCGAATGAATACACAAAGGAGTAAGGGCGGAATCATATACTCACAATGATTGGATTTGATGCAAAGAACAAGATGCGTTTCTTCCTCCTTGTTAAGCTCGGCAGTGAGCTTCTGTGACTGTGGGCTGCTCGGTTTTGGTGGTTTATGTCTCCTCCATGACCGGCATTGATGAACCACCATTGAAGCTCCAATCTTCAAGCTCCAAAAACAAATCCAAGCTCATAAATTCGTTTCCCTATCACCTATGTATCACTCATGGTGTGCTAGCACTAAGTCTTCTTCCTTGCTTCCCTTTGATTCGGTCAAACCAGAAACATTTAGGGGAAGAAACGGTTCCAAAACCGTGAGGAGAAGGAAAAGGAAAAGAGAGGGAAAAGAGAAGTGCGTGAGAGTGGTGAGAGAGATAGAGAAAAGCTTTTTCATTTATTATATATTTATTTCATTTACCAAGTAAATAAATAAATAAACAAATGTATTACTTTAATACAAAAGTCAAGTGGAAAAAGCAAAAAGCAAAAGTCCTTTCACCTTTTACTATTCACATCAAGTCACTTTAATAAAGTGACAAAATGTCATGTCACATCACATCACTCAAAGTGACAAGTGATTTGACAATTGATGCGACTAGCGATTTGACGCTTGATGTGACTTGCGTGTCGCGCTTGAATTCGAAATGCGAATGCGCTCGCAATCACTCTCGGGCTCGGTTTCGCTAATTCCGAATTAACGAATTTTCCGTCGCGTCGTAATTAAGTGATTACGTCTAGCGAAATTACTATTCACGTCGCTAACGAATTAATTCTAAATTAATTCGTTCGCCCGAATTAAAATCTAATTTTAATTCCGCGTCGAAATCCAATTTCTAATAATATATCAAATATATATTTTATCGATTAATTCCAAATTAATCGTTCTCTCTTTTTAATTAATATTTTATCCCAGATAAAATATCTCCGCTGTTAATCCCAGATTAATTTTCTCTCTCTAGAATTAATCTTCTCTCTTTACTAATTAATCCCAGATTAATCATAGTGCGAGTTATACGTCATCGGTGAATCTTCAGGAAGCGACACATGAGATCTCCGGATATGTTGGCAGTAAATACGGTCGTCAGACTATCCGAACACGTAAGTACCTCGTACTACGTTTATACCGATTTACAAGACAAGGTTGGCTTCTAGCAAAGCGCCATGCCTACCCAATTCTCCAGAAATATTCTTACAGGAATATATAGATCTGTATCAAGCGTAGTATACCGTAGTATTGCGTATATCAGCCCAGTATCGGATAGTCACGTGCTAGGGCTGGGGCTGGATAAGTGTCTGCCCCGTCCGAAGCACATGTCGGATGTCTGGTAACTAGTCTCTATAATCGGATATACATGACCTTGTCATAATATCCCGATGGCCGGCCAGCACTTAAGAGCACTAATACCGTATCCTGTGTGACATCATCTCCACTATGACTGGAGTGATACTTCCGTCTTGACATCACACCCAATACACTACGACTCTCTGATAAACCCAGAAGTGGTGTACGCAGAAACGGTTAAAGTCCTGTACCACAAAGACCAAAGTCTACCAATTATCGCAAGTATTAGCGATGTAAGTCTCAGGTTAAGACTATACACACCTACCTTGATTTCGGCCTCCCATAGACACATAGTCATAATACCAATGGGATTCCGAGGGGTCTATCCAGATCGAAGTTGTTTCCCGTACCATCGGTGAAACACGACCTCCTATTGCACTTGCATAAGTATCTGATACTTATATATATGAGAACTATGCCGTTGTGCCCTCACAACTCACACAAGTGCAATACTAGCCTATTCCTCATTATCGATGTTCAGTCTCGATAATACTCTGGCTAGGGATATTTAATGATTAAACCTTCGGGGACTGATACTGTCTCATATCATTCTCAGTCCATGAACTAATCATATGGACCTCTCTTCATTTATATATCTATGGTGATCTAATCACAAATGATGAGAGTGCAATTTCCTTGTCACATAGTTAATTTGCTATAACAACACAATGATCTGTGTAAATAGTGACGCTATGGGTCATTTTTTCCAACACAATCCAGTGACTGTCACATGGATTGGCCTGATTGTGAATCCATATGCTCAAAGCGTATGAGACACCAGGTCACGTTCATTTTTTCAATGTACGAGTTCTCGGAGAGTTTTCTCGAAAGCCAAGATTTCACCAATAATATTATAGGAATATCATTTCCAATAAATGATGTATAATCATTATTTTATAGGACAACCACTGTCAGTGCGCTCCCACTAACCTCATTTTATACACAAGAATCATTTTCATTTTGAATTAAATTATAAACTATTATGATTACATCAAAACGATAATTCCGAGAACTTAATGCTTGCTTCAATCCAAAATGGATCGAATAACCTCCAAACCTTGTTTGCTAGTTTTGGTACGAAAAACCGACAGGATGTTGTAAACATCCTCCGAAAGGTTTCCTTTTCAAGGAAATCGATTTTCCCGTTCAGCTGTCATATTTCATAAATGAAACATGCAGCAGAAGCAAGCATTATCCAAATGGACTTACCATGGCAACAGGTAAAAGGTTTCATCGTAATCGACACAATGTTGATAACGATACCTTTCCGCTATAAGCCCAACTTAGTACGTTGCCATCCATATATGTCTTCCTTGAAGTCTTATAAAGTACCAATAGGCACAATGCCATGCGGTATAACAACTAGTATCCAAACTTGTTGATTTACTTGGAATCCATTTCGGATATCATGGAACTTTGCCATAATAAGGTAGTCAATACCTTGTATCACTTCCTCAGACGTGGTCAGTTGGTATACCTTAATAAGATTGACATCCTTATAAGGTGAGATCAGAAACCCATACCCGAAGTTGTTTTCTGACTCTCTCCGACATACGCGGTTCTTGTGTATTCGAAGATTAATGGTATAGTTTCATCCTTGATGAACTATTTGTGTTCCATTAAGGAATCAGTGCTTGAATAATATTACTCTAATTTTCATCGAGTTTTACTATCCTCCCACTTACCACTGCATTTAGGTATTCCTCTTATGAAGACCACATGGTGAGCAACAATTAAATTGTTCTCTTATGAAATGTATAAGTACTATACTTTGGTATCCCTAAGATAACCTACAATTGGAACTTATCTGATTTGGGTTTTAGTTTGGTATCATCCAAACATATGCCTAGCATTCCCAAATTTTCAGGAATGAGAAACCCAGTTTCTTCCTGTTCATATCTAATATGAAGTCTGTCAAATAGATTTTTATGGAACCTTATTCAAAATAAGCTTTGCATTGTTAAATGCTTATCCGTTCAAGGAAATGGTAGCTCAGAGCTGTTGGATAATATGACCCATAGCGTCACTATTTTCACAGATCATTGTGTTGTTGTAGCAAATTAACTATGTAACAAGGAAATTGCACTCTCGTCATTTTGTGATTAGATCACCTTAGATATATAAATGAAGAGAGGTCCCTATGATTAGTTCCTGGATTGAGATGACATGAGACAGTATCAGTCCACGAAGGATTAATCATTAAATATCCCTAGCCGTAGTATTATCGAGACTGGACATCGATAATGCGGAATAGGCTAGTATTGCACTTGTGCGCGTTGTGAGGGCACAACAGCATAGTTCTCATATATATAAGTATTGGATACTTGTGCAAGTGCGATAGGAGGTCGTGTTTCACCGATGGTACGGGAAACAGCTTCGCTCTGGATAGACCCTTCGGAATCCCATTGGTATTATGACTAGGTGTCTATGGGAGGCCGAAATCAAGGTAGGTGTGAATAGTCTTAACCTGAGACTTACATCGCTAATACTTACGACAATCGGTAAACTTGGTTTTGGTGGTGGGGGATCTTAACTGGTTCTGTGTTCACCTCTTCTGGGTTTATCAGAGAATCGTAGTGTATTGGATGTGATGTCAAGACGGAAGTGTCACTCCAGTCATAATGGAGATGATGTCACGCAGGATACGGTATTAGTGCTCTTAAGTGATGCGCATCCAATCGTGATATTATGACCAGGTCATGAATATCCGATTATAGAGACTAGTTACCAGACATCCGATATGTGTTTCGGACGGGGCAGACACTTATCCAGCCCCAGCCCTAACACGTGACTATCCGATACTGGGCCGATATGCACAATACAATTGTATTCTACGCTTGATACAGATCTTTGATATTCTTTGATGAATATGTCCGGAGAACTTGGGAAGACTTGGTGCTTTGCTAGGAGTCGACCTTGTCTCGTAAATCGGTAGAAAACGTATACTTGGTACGTACGTGATTTGGATACTCCGACGACCGTATTACTGCCAGATTATCCGGGGATCTCATGGGTCGCTTCCCGATAATCCACCGATGACGCACAACTCGCACTCTTGCATAATCTGGGATTATAAAGAAGAGAGAGAGAAAATTAATCTAGGATTAATAACGGAGATGTTTTATCCGGGATAAAATGTCGTCTATAGAGAGAGAACGATTAATTCGGAATTAATCGATGTATTAATATATTCGATATATTAGACGAAATTAGATTTCGACGCGGAATTAAAATTAGATTTTAATTCGGGCAGACGAGTTAATTTAGAATTAATTCGTTAGCGACGTAAATAATAATTTCGCTAGCCGCAATTATTCGATTGAATTAACGTCGCGACGTAAGCTCGGTATTTCGGAAATATCGAACCCGAACGCGTGAGTGCACGTGGGCCCACTTTCATTTGGAAACGTGTGGGGCCCACATGACACATGTCATTCTAATGCATTGCATGTAGATAGTGTACAATGCACTCAATGTTATTGCATGGAAATTGAGTGTTTGACACTCTAAGCCATTGCATGTTTTGTGTCATAATTTTATTATTAATTTAATAAATATTATGGCATAAATATAAATTGATTTTTGGTAAATCATTTTAACTTAACACATTTTTACATCTCTCTCAAAGTTCTCTCTTCTCTCACGCCCAAGGGGCCACAATGCTCACTGTTTTTCTTCACAAAAACGTGACTTTGAGGGAAGCTAGAGTGGATTTTCATGGTGAAAATTCAAGTGCTAGCACACTTACAAGTCTTGCGAAGGTGGTAGGGAGGTTCGACCATGAGTCGGGATCCATCCGACGAAGCTAGGAGCTCCGTTTCTTCACTCAAATTTCTGTTTTGCAGGGACAGTGGACTGTTGCAGTTTGGGGTGAAGGGCAGTGCGTTTTTGGCCTTCATTCATCTCCAAATCGACTCAACCGATCAATGTGAGTATTCCGCTACCTCCGTTGATGTATTCACGCATTATTTCATGTCTTGATTTGATCTTGGGACCTTAGAAATAACCAACAAGAGCGACTCATGATTAACCTTATCATGTCCAACAAAATTCAGTTACTCGGTTCGGACACATCGTCAAATTGACGTGTTCCGGAAGGAGTCCTCATTGAAAGAATACTATACTCTTTAAAGTATTTGAGAAACTTACTGCTTAAGTATTTTCATCATGGTCAAACCGTGATGTTTTAATACTTTAGCCGATCTATTCGTCTATTTCGTGTCGAAACTCTAAAAGTTTCTGATTTGTGTTCTTCAAAAGAAACACATAACTATAACTCGATGCCACATCCGTAAAGGTCGCGAAACATTCATATCCACCTCTAGCCTAGCTAGACATGGGCGCACTTGCTTCACTATGAAATAGGGCTAACAGATCGGTGGCATTTTCACTTTTCCTAAGTAAAGCTGTTATAGGCAATTTGCCCAATAAACTAGAATCGTAGACTTTATTTGAATTGAATCAAAATTTTCCTAGTACCCACTCTTCGAAAGTGTGGATATACGAGTCTTCTTTAATGTGTCCAGACAACAATGCCACAATATGTTTCATCTGATCAAATCAGTTTGAGCTATTTGTCTGTCATATTATATTTTTGAGATTTATTTATATTCAAAATATAAATGCTGTTATTCACATCTAATGTGTTTATCTCAATATCATCTTTATATAATAAAACATTTTAGTGTTCTAGAATATAAAGGTACATCCGCAACAGATCATACACCAATATAGAGAAAATGTTTCTAGTCAAACTAGTTACATTATAACAGTTTCCTAATTTAAGTACATACCCGAAGGTAGTTCCTAAAGTTAGGTATTTACGGTTAAAACAGCGACTTTCGTCCCGTTTCTAATTCGCAGATTAAATCTCTATTGAAGTCAGTATCATATTCATAATAGATTCTAAACATCAATACATATTTTATGTACCACACTAAGTATTTAAAATCCAATTTTTATTAATAGTAGTGAACATATTTATGACAAACATATTTGAAGTCATAGCCTTGCCCTGTCTTCTATTCCTTCATGTCTGCTTTGTCCAAACGGCAGTCACGCTTCCGCGATCCCGTTTGCCATAATTTAGGCAGACATTTTGGGATATGTCCTTTATCTTCCCAGAAGACTATAATGATTTTGCCTTTTCCCTTTTTCACATTCCAGAAGCCTTTGGCCAAGCCTCGGGTTTTTAGAATATCGAAGTAAGGTGCGCCTTGCGCTTCTTGCCATATTGCAAACTTTGGCTTTGACTCTTTGAGAATAGCCAGTAACTCTCCAAGAGTTATTTATTGAAATTTAGTACTTCTAAAATCTAAGTATAGATTTATGAAGATCCTTCAATTTCTTTATCATACTTTAAGGATCTAACCCTTAGTTCTGACAAAGAAATTAAGGAGTCTACTGCGACAAGCTTAATGGATCAAGCACTAAAGTCATCATCACATAAATCTTCCAAATATTATGCTCTACTATTTGCTTAACTCCGGGGTTAGACATAATATGTTATTTTATAAAATAAAGTAACTTATTATTTTCCAGGACCATCCTGAAATTTATTCCCAATTTGAAAATTAAACCATTTAAATACATTTTCCCCAGGATTATGTTTTAAATGTCAATCTTTCAATTTATATCTTGATTCTAATAGTCCAACTATTTAATCAACGATTTCGGTACTATTTATTATAATGATTACCATAGTCCAATTATTTAATGAACTATAATTAATTAAATCAAATATATTGATTACTATAATCCAATTATATAATCAACTTTAAATGAAATAGTTTGAATACAGTCCAAATGTTTGTTAAAACAACGTTTTAAATATTAGTCCAACTAACATTTAATTTATTTGACAAAATGATATTTGTTTGAGCGAGTATGGCAAGTAATTAAATGAATATTGCGAATTCAATTCTTGCCTCCCACTATTTTTCGGCGACCTCTAACCCTCTATCGAGTACTCGGGAAACCGTGTTTCCTAGTGGGCTAGGATCCCGTTAAATGTCACACAATCTTGACTTTGGCCAACAAATTGTATGATAATTAACTGGCTAGATCTCTAAGATCAATTGGATCCAATCCAATTCCTAGATCCAGTAGGGGGACATCCAAATCCGAAACATATATACAATATATATGGCAATATATCCAATATATTGCCTAACATTTTTCCTCTGAATCAACTAAGCTTTGGCTTTGGCACAACAAACTTAGTGATCCCAGTCAAGCGTGACCCATTGACCATGGAAAGCTTCGTAATCAATGTCGATGGACAAGAAGTGGTCTTGACTTTCGCCAACAAACCACAACTTGGACAAGACACCGATTTGGAACAAAGCTCTCGTGATTCAAACACATCCTCAACGGAAAAAGGCCATGACTTTGGCCAACAAACCAATGCCAGTCTTAGATATTGAGTAAGAATCACTCAATGGAAGGAAAAACGCTTAATATTTGTGAGGGTTTTTCGCGTTCAAATTGGCAACCAATTTATTATCTTTGTTAAGGTCTCATCATCAAACACCCTTAAACATGCATTCTAAATACATAATAAAGCACGTATAATAATATAATAATAATATGCGGATGGATACTTAAAACATTGATCCTAGATGAAATCTCTCCATTTCCTTTCTCCCGCTAGCACAAGTAATTGCTTCTACCCGTTACACTACACTTCTAAAGAAACCTCATTTATGATGAGTGGTATTTCTATCACTATTTCCCACTCATTTAACCTAATATTTTGTATAGTTTCTTGAGTTTTATGAACGTTTTGATGTGTTTTGTGTTATTTTGCAGATAAATAAAGTTTCAGGACATTCTAGAGGTATTTGGGGGCAAAATGAACAAAACTGGACAAAAAGGGCAAAATCGTCATTTCAGCGTCGCGACGCTGAAGCCTTGCGCGTCGGGACGCCCAACGTGCGCCGAATCTGCTAAAATGCGCCGGGTCCACAAATCAGAATCAGAGAAAAGTTTGACTTTGCTAACATGCGCCGTGCCACGTGTCACCATCAGAACGGAGATGCTAAAATGCGCCATGCCACATGTCGAAATCTTATTGCTCGGACGGCCACCGCCCCACGTGTCATCCTACGTGTCGCCACATCATCTTCCACATCAGCAGCCACGTCAGCAAGTCAACCGAGTCAACATGCCACGTCAGCATCAGCCAATCACAGCGCGACACGTGGTGAAATCTTATTCGTCTGACGGCCGCCGCCCCACGTGTCGCCACGTCGCCTTCCACATCATCAGCATGACGCAAGCAATGACGTCATGAACAGTTGACACGTCATCGTGACGCAAGCAATGACGTCATGAACAGTGCCACGTCATCGGATAAGATTCTGAGCCGACCAACCAGCGCGTGACACGTGTCGAACTATACCCAGCGTCGCAACGCTAGTGCAATTTGGGCGTCGCGACGCTGGACCCTTACTCGAGCCTATAAATAGAGATCGAATTTTCAGTTTTCATTACACATTTCTCTCTCTTTTCTTAGTTCTAAATTGAGAGCTTCTCTCTCTAGAATATTTTAGTTTAAGTTTTGTAAATATTTTTAATTACTTTTTAATAGTAATAGTAATTTTACTTTCTTACTTCTTACCATTTTTACTATTTACTATGTGTAGGTAACTTTTCACCGCTAAGGTAAAAAGGTAATTCTTTTACTATTGCTATTTAGATTATTCTCCCTAAAATATAATATATAAACTATTTATAACCGGACTTAATAAGGATACCGCCAGATTGGTCGGTTGGTTATTAAATAATTATTCCGCCTTTTTGGATGGTTTATTTTTGTTCCGCCTTTATGGCTGGTATATTTCTGTTCCGCCTTTATGGCTGGTTTAATAACAAATATTACCGCCTTTATGGCTGGTTGATAAAATTATCACAAGTATATATTATATTTTATGGGAGATTTCTAATTAGTATTTAGTAGAAGTTAATTCCTTTTTCCTTAGCATTTTATTTATTTTTCTGCATTTACTTTTTAGTAATTTTTATCTTTGTTTTACTAGTACTAACTATGTGTTGTAACTAAGTTAGTATTCTAGGTTGTGATGATTTCTAATATCACCGTATTAAAAAGGGTTAGATTATAGTTGGGGTAATTAAAAGAGTTATTTGTTGAGTCATAATCTTAATGCTTTTTATTAACCGATCACTAATAAAATTGATTAGGTAAACTTAAAATGAACTAGACATAGGGATTTTAAGTTTAAAACCTTAGTCTCAACAACCCACGATCTTCCTTAAGGATAGATAAACCTTTAATAGATTTCCTTACAGGATAGGAATATACCTGTCGGGCGGGGGTAGTCATAATTGGAACTCAATCTTAATGAATCTAGGTAATTTAATTGACATAGACATATGGTTCAATTGGATTATACTAGGTATTTGTAAATGATCATTCGGAAGAGGCTTTTACATAATTTAGTGTTCCAGATTAATAATTCAATAATTTACCTAACTATGGTTTAACTACTTCATCTTTTAAATGATATTAGAATGATTCACAACCCTAGATTTTTGTTTCTTTTGTATTTTCCTTAGTATTTTCTTTTATCTTTTTATTTATTTTATTTAGCAACGCCACTTACAAATCAAATCAATCAAACAATCTCTATTCTCCATTTAATTAGATATTTGTAAATAAATAGATTCAACAATTAATAACAACAGTAGGAATTAAGTCCTCGTGGGATCGATATTTTTATACTACTTGAACGATACGTGCGCTTGCGTTATACGTGTGTGTTTACGCCGGTCAAGTTTTTGGCGCCGTTGCCGGGGACTTATTTTTCTTGAGTTATTAATTTTGAACTATCAAATTTACTTATATCTAATTTTCTTTCTTTTATTTTGTAATTTTTATTTCTTTTGTTTTCAGGTGATTAAAAAATGGAACACTACTGGGAGATTGAAAGATTACAAGCGTTACAAGAAGATACACCCCAAATCTGGGAGCAACAGTCCAGTTTTCTGAGGCCTGTTGTTCACCCCAACAATTATCACTGGAATTCAGAATCAAGCAATTCTACATTTGCTCATCAGAATGAAATGGGGAGATGTGTAATATGTGATGGTAACCACCCGAGCGATCAATGTATTTACCTTTCAGAGTGGCAGAATTTTTGGAATCAACCAAGGTACGAAGAATCATCACATTTTCCATCTTATCCACCATCTTCCTTTGATTCTTATCAAGAACCAGAACAATCCGAGGAAGATCAATTGATTGACATGTTCAAAGAACAAGCAGTTCAATTTGATGCACAAATTCAGAGTAACGCAGGATCCATACAGAGAATGACAGATCAGATCAGACAATTAATAGAAAACCAGAGCTATATACCTCAAGAATCATTTTCAGATGAAGCCTCAGAGTACCAAACATTTCACGATGACACTTTAGCAAAAGAGGAGGCTGAGGAGAATCAACAACCAGAGGTATCAGTTCAGGAACCCGAACCGACAAAGTCTCGATTTGATTTCTATTATTCAGATTCTGACGAGGATGAAACTGAGCTGTTTGTACCAAATACATCAAAAATTGAGGATGGAATTCTGTATCCTCAAAATGAAGATCTTGGAGATTCCATTGCACAAATGTTTGATGAAGATCTACTTGAGCCAATCATTTCAACCAGATCAGAGGATGAAGACCTAAAATCTAACATTTCTTTTCAGGTTAACAATTTTGAAACATGTATTTCACAGATGACAGATGAAGAGCTAAATGCAGAAATTTTCAAATACATCTGTGAAGAAAAAGTGGAGCAAGAAGCAAAGCAAATGGAAGAACAAATGTCTGACCTTATTAAAAATCTAGAGCATTCAGGAGAAACATCGCTGTTTTGGGGAGTACAAACCAAAGATATCAACCAGAAGCTTGACAGAATGGAACTTCCATTCCAAGTCAAGCACCATACGAGACCTCCTGATTTTCTTTCTTTCTTTGCAGGAACTACTGGAGCAACAAAGATCAAAAAGGTGGCATGAGCACTGAATGAGACAAAATTCTTTTTGCCACTTTACCGTTGGAAGAGACCCTTCAAAAGCAACGCTCACGGAATTGTCTTTGATAGGACATCCAAAACGACGCTAAAACCGCCTTGACAAATGGATTTCAGTCACGTCTGGCTGAAGACGAAAAATTTAGCGCTAGCTGGGAGGCAACCCATTTAACCAGGTATTATCTTCTTAATTCTCCTTTTATCTGATTTTTAGTTTTTGTGTTTTAGTCCAAAATTTTTCGAAAAATACAAAAAATTAAAAAATTAATAAAAATAAAGGGCATATTTAAAGCTAGGTGATGGTTTGGTGTCTTCCTTCACTCACTACCTTTTTATAAGGAAAAGCTGTGGAGGCACCTAGATAATCATTCACTTGTAGCGTGTTGTGACAGACTAGTTTGGAGGACTCGTTGTTTATTCCTGACAACAAGCGATAAGAGCCTAAGGGGCTTGGGTATTTAAGTGAGCCTCGCTCCACCTTCCCTCTGGGGAATCTACAACGGGAAGTCCATTCGACAGTTAGTCACATACCATAAACTGAGCCTTTGATTAAACTTTTAAAAAAAAACATGTAAATTATAGTTTTATGACTAGTAGAAATATGTGGTTGTTATGTTGACTAAAAAAGATGAAATTGGTAAGAAATAGCTGTGTAAGGAGTTTCCACTCTTGAGACGTATTTCAAACATTTATTTCGAATAAGTTAATTTTTGTTTATTCACTTTTGAATTATTAAATCTGTAAATTCTCTATAAACTACTGACTAAAATGAATCTTCATATACTTAGTTAGCAGATATTATCAACATACATGGTAACATACAGACATAAGCTAAAATTGAAAAGTTTGTAATATCCAGTACTCTAGTTCATTTGGAGGAAACATCTAAAAAATAGTGATGGAATAAAAAAAAAAAAAACATCTGAGATCCGAGTTATTAAGTCTGTAAGGGTATTTTAATACCTAATGCCCTAAAACCAACTGGTTTGGGAGTCATTAGCCCAAAACTCGTTACATGGATCAAAAATGATGAAAAATTTATATATATGTATATATATCTGAAGTCTGAGTAATTAAGTCCTTAGGGGTGTCTTAACACCTGATGCCCTAAAGCCAACTGGTTTGGGAGTCACCGACCTAGAGCTCGCTACATAGATGGAAGATATTGTATATAAATAAAAAATAGAGAAAAAATCAAAGAAAAAAATCAGAAAAATCAGAAAAATTATTCCATTGCTACAAAAAGATGTGAAATCTGATAGAACTTTAGGACAAAAATATTACTCTCTTATCAACTGCACTTATGACTGTTGTGGGCAAAAATGAGTTGTTTAATATTATGTTGACTGTGTATATGGAGAATGGTAAAAATAATCGGAGAATTTACTTATTCAGTAATTTAAAGTGAAACAAAACATCTAGTAACTTGGATTAGAAATTTCACCTGATTAGTCACTAACATCTTTATTCTCTTTTCGCTTGTCTTTTTGCTTTTGTGTGCATTAGTTTCACTACCTTTTTACTTTTATAAAATGTTTGTGGGTATCATTGCTGTAAACCTTCACGAGACTACAACTCGTCCACTAGGGACACCTAGGGGTTTAAAGGCTTGTTGCATATGCTAAATGCAACCGTGATCCCTACGAAAGTGGCTTAGTTAAATTTTATTTTCATGTTATTTTATTTTATATTTTGCTCGAGGACTAGCAAAATTTTAGGTTTGGGGGTGTGATGAGTGGTATTTCTATCACTATTTCCCACTCATTTAACATAATATTTTGTATAGTTTCTTGAGTTTTATGAACGTTTTGATGTGTTTTGTGTTATTTTGCAGATAAATAAAGTTTCAGGACATTCTGGAGGTATTTGGGGGCAAAATGAACAAAACTGGACAAAAAGGGCAAAATCGTCATTTCAGCGTCGCGATGCTGAAGCCTTGCGCGTCGGGACGCCCAGCGGCGCCGAATCTGCTAAAATGCGCCGGGTCCACAAATCAGAATCAGAGAAAAGTTTGACTTTGCTAACATGCGCCGTGCCACGTGTCACCATCAGAACGGATGCTAAAATGCGCCATGCCACGTGTCGAAATCTTATTGCTCGGACGGCCACCGCCCCACGTGTCATCCTACGTGTCGCCACATCATCTTCCACATCAGCAGCCACGTCAGCAAGTCAACCGAGTCAACATGCCACGTCAGCATCAGCCAATCACAGCGCGACACGTGGCGAAATCTTATTCGTCTGACGGCCGCCGCCCCACGTGTCGCCACGTCGCCTTCCACATCATCAGCATGACGCAAGCAATGACGTCATGAACAGTTGACACGTCATCGTGACGCAAGCAATGACGTCATGAACAGTGCCACGTCATCGGATAAGATTCTGAGCCGACCAACCAGCGCGTGACACGTGTCGAACTGTACCCAGCGTCGCAACGCTAGTGCAATTTGGGCGTCGCGACGCTGGACCCTTACTCGAGCCTATAAATAGAGATCGAATTTTCAGTTTTCATTACACTTTCTCTCTCTTTTCTTAGTTCTAAATTGAGAGCTTCTCTCTCTAGAATATTTTAGTTTAAGTTTTGTAAATATTTTTAATTACTTTTTAATAGTAATAGTAATTTTACTTTCTTACTTCTTACCATTTTTACTATTTACTATGTGTAGGTAACTTTTCACCGCTAAGGTAAAAAGGTAATTCTTTTACTATTGCTATTTAGATTATTCTCCCTAAAATATAATATATAAACTATTTATAACCGGACTTAATAAGGATACCGCCAGATTGGTCGGTTGGTTATTAAATAATTATTCCGCCTTTTTGGCTGGTTTATTTTTGTTCCGCCTTTATGGCTGGTATATTTCTGTTCCGCCTTTATGGCTGGTTTAATAACAAATATTACCGCCTTTATGGCTGGTTGATAAAATTATCACAAGTATATATTATATTTTATGGGAGATTTCTAATTAGTATTTAGTAGAAGTTAATTCCTTTTTCCTTAGCATTTTATTTTTTTTCTGCATTTACTTTTTAGTAATTTTTATCTTTGTTTTACTAGTACTAACTATGTGTTGTAACTAAGTTAGTATTCTAGGTTGTGATGATTTCTAATATCACCGTATTAAAAAGGGTTAGATTATAGTTGGGGTAATTAAAAGAGTTATTTGTTGAGTCATAATCTTAATGCTTTTTATTAACCGATCACTAATAAAATTGATTAGGTAAACTTAAAATGAACTAGACATAGGGATTTTAAGTTTAAAACCTTAGTCTCAACAACCCACGATCTTCCTTAAGGATAGATAAACCTTTAATAGATTTCCTTACAGGATAGGAATATACCTGTCGGGCGGGGGTAGTCATAATTGGAACTCAATCTTAATGAATCTATGTAATTTAATTGACATAGACATATGGTTCAATTGGATTATACTAGGTATTTGTAAATGATCATTCGGAAGAGGCTTTTACATAATTTAGTGTTCCAGATTAATAATTCAATAATTTACCTAACTATGGTTTAACTACTTCATCTTTTAAATGATATTAGAATGATTCACAACCCTAGATTTTTGTGTCTTTTGTATTTTCCTTAGTATTTTCTTTTATCTTTTTATTTATTTTATTTAGCAACGCCACTTACAAATCAAATCAATCAAACAATCTCTATTCTCCATTTAATTAGATATTTGTAAATAAATAGATTCAACAATTAATAACAACAGTAGGAATTAAGTCCTCGTGGGATCGATATTTTTATACTACTTGAACGATACGTGCGCTTACGTTATACGTGTGTGTTTACGCCGGTCAATTTACAATGAGGGGAATAGGTGAGAATAGAATACAAAGAGTAAGGAGGTAATAAGGCTGGACACGCAGGTTTAATTAATAAATTCCAATTTATTACAACAATTTCTAAAATTGCCCCACCCTTCTAATATCCATCCGATATACATTATTCATGCATCGCAACCATGTATTCACACAAGCATGTTATCAATCAATCTAATCAAATTAATTAATCTGATAATTAATGACCATCCAATGTTCAAACAACGATTTGATTTTGCGCGAGTCAAACTCGTTTTACGAATAAGTACTCAAAGTACGAATTCTTGAATTAAATTAAACTACAACATTAAATCCAATTCAATTTGTATTTAATACTAATTCGTTATTTAATTCCAAATTAAATACTACACTTTATTAATAAACCTTTAGGACTTAAATTCCAAATTTAATCGTTACGGGTCTCAAAGCCCGATTAACATCCAACGTCAATTTAATTAAAGTCCAATGGGCTTGTAATTAATTTCTTTAAGGCGTGGGCTTCGGCAACCAAGGCCCAATCAAGGATTAACCCCATAAGCCTAGAAATCAATTTAGGCCCAATTAAACTTTAAAGGTCCATTAGTCGTATTTGGGCTTTATGGAAACGGTTTTGGGCCCAATTGGATCCAACCAATTTAGCCTAAACCTAACTTGGTACAACCAAGCCCAATAACAACTTTAAAAGCCCAATTTCCAAAATTAAGCCCATTTAATTAAATTACAAAAAATCCAATTTCAAAATTTAATTAAACAAAGTGCATTATATAATTAGTTACCCAATTAACATTTCTAAAACATCAATTAGCCTAATTAATCATGCTCATCAACATTAAATCATGTCTAACACAATTTAACAAAAATCGAACCCAATTCATGCTCTATAACTCTCGGCAATGTGAGGATTTTTATGTCCAATTTTAAATCTAATCCAATTGAATCCAATTAAACATTAAATCAACATTTCCAATTGATTCCAACTCATCCAATGAATCAAAATCAAAAAATCACCAAGACATTAGGGCTATTGACATTCGGCCAAGCCATAAAATTTGGGCAAATTTGTTCCAAACAATTTTTCATGAAATTGATCCAATCAATATTCAATTCAACAACATTTAAGCATACCAAATCATCCAATTTCATTAAATCATGCTCAAAATCAATTTACCCAATTTTAACCTTATTATATTTGTTGGTTTCTATAATATGTCCCAAACAAAGATTAAGCATATGAAATATAATAAATGAATATATATTAAACTTTGAAGTATGGCGGAATCATACTTACAATGCTTTGTTGATGAAGAAAATCAAACCAAAATGGAAGCTCCAAGGTTGGGATGATTCGGCCAAGAAGAGAAGAGGTGGAAAGCTCCAAGCTTTGTGTATTCCAAGCTCTTTGATGGTTTCCCTATCACCTCTTTATGATCCCTTGAAGGTGCTAGCCTTTGTTGTGATTTTTCAATGCACAACTTCTTCAAACCTTGCAACAAAATTGAAGAAATGGAGAGCAAAAACTGCATGCAGTTTTCGGCAATTTGAGAGAGAAAATAGAGTTTGTGTAATTGAATTTTTGTTACCAAAAATCAATTTATATTTATGCCATAATATTTATTAAATAATAATAAACTTATGACACAAACCATGCAATGGCTTAGAGTGTCAAACACTCAAACTCCACGCAAAACCTTTGAGTGTATTGCACACTATCACCATGCAATGCATTACCAATTAAATAATGCATATAATGACATGTGTCATGTGGGCCCCACACGTTTCCAAATGAAAGTGGGCCCACGTGCACTCATGCGTTTGGGTTCGATATTTCCGAAATACCGAGCTTACGTCGCGACGTTAATTAAACCGAATTTAAATAAATAATTGCGCCTGGCGAAATTATTACTTACGTCGCTAACGAATTAATTCTAAATTAACTCGTATGCCCGAATTAAAATCTAATTTTAATTTCCCGTCGAAATCGAATATAATAATTTTATCGATTAATTCCAAATTAATCGTTCTCTCTCTAAATAAAGCACTTTATCCAAGATAAAGTTTCTCCGCAATTAATCCAAGATTAATTAAGTCCGAATCAAATATCATAGGTGAATCTTCAGGAAGCGACCCAAGAGATCTCCGGATATGTTGGCAGTAAATACGGTCGTCGGATAATCCGAACACGTACGTACCTCGTACTACGTTCTTACCGATTCACAAGACAAGGTTGGCTTCTAGCAAAGCGCCATGCCTACCCAATTCTCCAGAAATATTCTTACTGGAATATTAGATCTATATCAAGCGTAGTATACCGTAGTATTGCGTACATCGATCCAGTATCGGATGATCACATGTTAGGCCTGGGGCTGGAGATGTGTCTGCCCCGTACGAAACATATATCGGACATCACGCAACCAGTCTCTTTAAATCGGACAATCCTGACCTGGTCATATTGTCCCGACGGTTGCAACCTTTTATAGAGTACTAGTTCTGTGTCCTGCGTGATCATCACCTCCATATGTCTGAAGCGATACTTCCATCTCGACATCACATCCAGTACACTACGATTCTCGATAAACCCAGAAGAGGTGTACACAGAACCGGTTAAGGTCCCCAACCACCAAAACCAAAGTTTACCGATTGTCGCAAGTACTAGCGATGTAAGTCTCAGGTTAAGACCATATACACCTACCCTGATGCGGCCTCCCATAGACACGCAGACATACTACCAATGGGATTCCGCGGGGTCTATCCAGAGCGAAGCTGTTTTCCGTACCATCGGTAAAACACAACCTCCTATCGCACTTGCATAAGTATCCAATACTTAAATATCTGAGAACTTTGTCGTTGTGCCCTCACAACGTGCACAAGCGCAATACTAGTCTATTCCGCATTATCGATGTCCGATCTCGATAATACTCCGACTAGGGATATTTAATGATTAAACTTTTATGGATTGATACTGTCTCATATCATCTTAATCCGGTATTAATCATATGGACTTTCGCCATTTATATATCAAAGTAATATATTACAAAACGGCAAAAGGCAATTTCATTATCACATAGTTAATTTTGTACAATAATACAATATCATTTACAAACAGTGACGCTATGGGACATAATGTCTAACAATCTCCCACTTGGCCTATAGCCAGTCACTCAAGTATCTAATGCCCGAACTATGTATGTGTCGTTCAAAAACTTGCTGAAGAACAGCCTTCGTCAGCGGATCTGCAATGTTGTCATCTGATGTGACCTTCTCGACCTTTTACATCGCCACGATGTATAATCTCCCGAATCAGATGGTAACGTCGAAGAACATGCTTGGACCGTTGATGAGACCTTGGTTCCTTAGCCTGCGCTATAGCCCCGTTATTGTCACAATACAATGGAACGGGCTCTGCTGCTAACGGAACTACTCCTAATCCGATTAGGAACTTTCGGATCCAAACTGCCCTTTTTGCTGCTTCAGATGCAGCGATGTACTCCGCTTCTGTTGTTGAATCGGCAACAGTATCTTGCTTGGAAGATTTCCAGCTCACTGCTCCGTTATTCAAACAAAAAATGTACCCGAATTGTGACTTGTAGTCATCTTTGTCGGTTTGGAAACTTGCATCGGTTATACCCAGATACCGCAAGTTCTCCACCTCCATAAATTAAGAAAGCATCCTTAGTTCGTTTAAGATACTTAAGGATATTCTTAACTGCTATCCAGTGACCTTCACCTGGATCGGCCTGATAGCGACTGCACATGCTCAAAGCAATGAGACATCAGGTCGTGTACATATCATGGCATACATGATCGATCCGACTGCCGAGGCGAACGGTATCCGACTCATGTTGTCTCTCTCTTCCTGAGTCTTAGGACACATGTCCTTAGACAGAGAGGTACCACGTACCATTGGAACCAATCCCCTCTTGGATTGTTCCATGTTGAATCGCTTCAACACTTTATCAATGTATGTACTCTGGGAGAGTCCAAGCAGCTTTCTAGATCTATCCCGGTAGATCTTTATTCCAAGAATAAAGGCTGCTTCTCGCAGATCTTTCATGGAGAATTTTAATGAAAGCCAAGCTTTCACTGACGTTAGCATGGGAATGTCATTGCCTATAAGCAATACGTCGTCGACATAAAGGACAATAAAAGTAAGCGCTCTCCCACTAACCTTCTTGTATACACAAGGGTCATCTTCGTTTTGCACGAAATCATATTCTTTATGATCTCATCAAAACGCTGATTCCATGACCGTGATGCTTGCTTCAATCCATAAATGGATCGATTTAACTTACAAACCTTGTTTGCAAGTCTTGGCACGATAAAACCGTCAGGCTGTTGCATAAAACATCCTCCAAAAGGTTTCCGTTAAGGAAAGCGGTCTTAACGTCCATCTGCCATATCTCGAAATCGAAATATGCAGCTATTGCAAGCATTATCCGAATGGATTTAATCATGGCAACGGGTGAGAGAGGTTTCGTCATAATCA
The DNA here is from genome assembly GCA_019454045.1 of Zanthoxylum bungeanum. Classification (NCBI taxonomy): domain Eukaryota; kingdom Viridiplantae; phylum Streptophyta; class Magnoliopsida; order Sapindales; family Rutaceae; genus Zanthoxylum; species Zanthoxylum bungeanum. Next base: position 107,937 of record SKCR01036289.1, read on the forward strand.
ATACCATATTGTTGACGATACCCCTTCGCTACAAGCCTACTTTGTACGTTTGAACGTTGCCATCCATGTCGGTCTTCTTTTTGAAGATCCATCTGCATCCAATAGGCTTTACGCCTTCTGGTGCATCAACCAGTGTCCAAACTTGGTTGGCGTACATGGAATCCATCTCGGACTTCATGGCTTCTTGCCATAAAGCGGAATCGATATTTTGTATCGCTTCCTCATACGTAGCCGGGTCATTATCCTCAATAAGATTAATATCTACATGAGGTGAGATCAGGAACCCATACCTCTCAGGTACTGTTCTGACTCTCTCCGACCTACGCGGTCCTTGTGTATGTGAAGTTTGTGGTACAGACTCATCCCGGACGGTCTGTTCTTGTTCCGTCGTTGATTCATTGCCAGGAACAGTATCACCACGATCTTCATCGAGTTCTACTTTCCTCCCACTAACCATTGCATTTATAAAATCCTTTTCAAGGAAAAATGCTTGTAGAGCAACAAATACTTTGTTCTCTTGTGGGTGATAGAAGTAATATCCTTTGGTTTGTTGGACAAAATGACCCATAGCGTCACTATTTGCACAGATCATTGTGTTGTTGTAGCAAATTAACTATGTAACAAGGAAATTGCACTCTCGTCATTTGTGATTAGATCACCATAGATATATAAATGAAGAGAGGTCCTTATGATTAGTTCCTGGATTGAGATGATATGAGACAGTATCAGTCCACGAAGGATTAATCATTAAATATCCCTAGCCGTAGTATTATCGAGACTGGACATCGATAATGCGGAATAGGCTAGTATTGCACTTGTGCGCGTTGTGAGGGCACAACGGCATAGTTCTCATATATATAGGTATTGGATACTTGTGCAAGTGCGATAGGAGGTCGTGTTTCACCGATGGTACGGGAAACAGCTTCGCTCTGGATAGACCCTTCGGAATCCCATTGGTATTATGACTAGGTGTCTATGGGAGGCCAAAATCAAGGTAGGTGTTGTATAGTCTTAACCTGAGACTTACATCGCTAATACTTACGACAATCGGTAAACTTTGGTTTTGGTGGTGGGGGATCTTAACTGGTTCTGTGTTCACCTCTTCTGGGTTTATCAGAGAGTCGTAGTGTATTGGATGTTGATGTCAAGACGGAAGTGTCACTCCAGTCATAATGGAGATGATGTCACGCAGGATACGGTATTAGTGCTCTTTTAGTGATGCGCATCCAATCGTGATATTATGACCAGGTCATGAATATCCGATTATAGAGACTAGTTACCAGACATCCGATATGTGTTTCGGACGGGGCAGACACTTATCCAGCCCCAGCCCTAGCACGTGATTATCCGATACTGGACCGATATGCACAATACAATTGTATATACTACGCTTGATACAGATCTAGATATTCTTTGATGAATATGTCCGGAGAACTTGGGAAGACTTGGTGCTTTGCTAGGAGTCGACCTTGTCTCGTAAATCGGTAGAATTAGTAGAACGTAGTACTTGGTACGTACGTGATTCGGATACTCCGACGACCGTATTTACTGCCAGATTATCCGGGGATCTCATGGGTCGCTTCCCGATAATCCACCGATGACGCACAACTCGCACTCTTGAATAATCTGGGATTATAATAGAAGAGAGAGAAAATTAATCTAGGATTAATAACGGAGATATTTTATCCGGGATAAAATATCGTCTAAAGAGAGAGAACGATTAATTTGGAATTAATCGATGAATTAATATATTCGATATATAAATGAAATTAGATTTTGACGCGGAATTAAAATTAGATTTTAATTCGGGCAAACGAGTTAATTCAGAATTAATTCGTTAGCGACGTAAATAATAATTTCGCCAGGCGCAATTATTTATTTAAATTCGATTGAATTAACGTCACGACGTAAGCTCGGTATTTCAGAAATATCGAACCCGAACGCGTGAGTGCACGTGGTCCCACTTTCATTTGGAAACGTGTGGGGCCCACATGACACATGTCATTCTAATGCTTTGCATGTAGATAGTGTACAATGCACTCAATGCTATTGCATGGAAATTGAGTGTTTGACACTCTAAGCCATTGCATGTTTTGTGTCATAAATTTATTATTAATTTAATAAATTATGGCATAAATATAAATTGATTTTTGGTAAATCATTTTAATTAACATAACACAACTTTCTCTCTCTCAAATTTCTCTCCTCTCTCACGCCCATTTGAGCAAAGTGTTCACTGGTTTGGAACCAGTTTGGGCGTGAGCTAAAGGGAAGCAAGAGTGGTTTCTCATGGTGAGAAATCAAGTGCTAGCACACTTACAAGTCTTGCGAAGGTGGTAGGGAGGTTTCCCCATGAGACGGGATCCATCCGACGAAGATTGAAGCTCCGTTTCTTCACTCAAATTTCTGTTTTGCAGGGCAGTGGACTGCATGCAGTGGGCGTGAAAGGCAGTACGTTTTTGGCCTTCATTCGTCTCCAAATCGACTCAACCGATCAATGTGAGTATTCCGCTACCTCCGTTGATGTGTTCACACATAATTTCATGTCTTGTTTGATCTTGGGACCTTATAGAAAACCAACAATGGCATCAAGAGCTAATGTTGCAAGCATGAAATTTGTAGGGCTTAAAATTTGGGTAATCTTGTTTTGAGCATGATTTGAATGAATTGAATGTTTGAGTATGCTTATAACATGTTTAAATTCATTTTGGTTGGACTAATTTGATGAAAAATGATTTGGAATTATTTTCCCCAAACTTATTGCCTTGGCCGAATGTTTAATGGATTTTGAATCCTTGGAATTTTTGATTTTGATTCATTGGATGAGAGTTAAGATCATGTAGGATGATGTTAATTTGAGGTCAATTGGATTGTACTTTGAATTGAACATAAACCCTAAATTCTATATGTTGGCCGAATGTGATATTGCCCTTGAATGTCTTGGTATGTTTTGATTTTATGAACATTGGATGTGTATGAAATCATTCGGGAAGTTAATACGTTGTCGATTGTGTAATTAATCGGATTGAATTCAAATCGGACAAAATAACCTTCCTTGGCCGAGACTTAGAAGCATGTAAATGGGTTTGATTTTTCATTATGTGTGTTGACATATGATAATGAATTGAATATGATTTATAAGACTAATTTGGTGTTTTAAAAAATGTTGATTTAGTTGATTAATCATATAATGCACTTTTGGTAATTAAATTGTGAAAATGGATTTTTGGATTTTAATTAATTTGGCCTAATTTTGGAAATAGAATTTAAGTTGTAATTGGGCCTTTTGGGCTTGATTTATCAAGTTTGGTTTAGGCCAAGTGGATTGGATCCATTGGGCCCAAAAACCTAACCATAAAGCCCAATTGTGACTAATGAACCTTTAATGTTTAATTGGGCCTAATGGGCCGAAATTGATTTCTAAGGCATTTTGGGTGATTCCACTATAGGGCTTTGGTTGCCGAGCCCATGCCTAAAGAAATTAATTGAAGCCCATTAGACTTTAATTAAATTGACGTGGACGTTAATCGGACTTTGAGTCTCGACGCGATTGAATTTGGAATTTAAATCGTAAAGGTTTATTAAATAAAGTGCAATATTTAATTTGGAATTGAATAATGAATTAGTATTAAATACATGTTAAATTTGATTTAATGATGTAGTTTAATTTAATTCATGAATTCGTACTTTGAGTACTTATTCGCAAAAACGAGTTTGACTCGAACAAAATCAAATCGTTGTTTGAACATTGGATGATCACTTAATTATCAGATTAATTAATTTGATTAGATTGATTGATATCATGCTTATGTGTGTGAATACGTGGTTGTGTTGAATGAATAATGCATATCGGATGGATACTAGTCGGGTGGGCAATTTTAGAAATGTTGTAATAAATTAAATTCGTTTATTAAATTGGACCTGCGTGTCCAGCCTTATCACCTTCTTTCTCTTTGTATTCTCTTCTCACCTATTCCCCTCTATGTATATGAGGTTTCTTTAGAAGTGTAGTGTAACGGGTATAGAAGTAGTACAAGTGCTAGCTTGAGTGAGAAAGGGAGAGATTTGATCTAGGATCAATGTGTAAAGTATCCATCCGCATTCATTATTATTTATTTTCATACTCGCTTTATTATGTATTTAGAATGCATGTTTAAGGGTGTATGATGATGAGACCTAACAAAGATAATTAAATTGGTAGCCAATTTGCACGCGAAAATCCCTCAATTTATATTAAGCAAATATCCTTCCATTGAATGATTCTTGTTCAAGATCCGAAGTTGGCATTGGTTTGTTTTTGACCAAAGTCAAGACCTTTGTCAATCAAGGATGTACTTGAATCATGAGAGTTTTGTTGGATATCGGTGTCTTGTCCAAATCGTGATTTTTATTGACCAAAGTCAGATCACTTTTTGTCCAATGACATTGATTACGAAACTTTCCTCGTCAATGGGTCCCGCTTAACTGGAATCATTAGGTTTGTGTTTGGCCAAAGCCAAGGCCTAAATGATTCAGAGGATAGGGTTAGGGAAATGTAATGGATACATTGACATTATACATATGTTTTGGACTTGGATGTCCACCTAACCGGATCTAGGAATTGGATGAGATCCAATTGATCTGTGAGATCTACCTAGTTAAATAGCATACAGCTTTTTATTGGCCAAAGTGAGGGTTGTGTGTTATTTAATAGGATCCTAGCCCACTAGGAAACGCGGTTTCCCGAGTACTCCACAGAGGGTTAGAGGCTCGACGAAAAATAGTGGGAGGCAAGTATTGAATTTGCAACATTCGTTCGAATACTCGCTAAACACGCTCATTTTATTTTACTCGTCATATTAATTAAAAGTATTAGTCGGACTAATATTTTATGTTGTTTTAACAATATATATAGTTGGACTATATACAAACTCATTCAATATATAGTTGATTTTATAATTGGATTATAGTAATCAATATAATTGAATTAAATTGATAGTTGATTTTATAATTGGATTATAGTAATCAATATTAAAATTATTGTTGATTAAATAATTGGATTATTGTAATCATTATAATAAATAGTACCTTATTAAAATTGATTAAATAGTTGGACTATTAAAATCATGAAAGAATTGAAAGGTTGAATATTTAAATATATAATCCTTGGATTAAATGTTTTTAATTGATTTAATTTTCAATTGGGAATTAATAATAGGTTAATTTATTTGATAAAATAACTTATTAAGACTAAGCCCATAATTAAGCAAATAGTAGAGCATAAAGTCTTTGGAAGATTTATGTGATGATGACTTTAGTGCTTAATTAATATACTTATAATAAATCTATCTTTAGATTTAAAAGTATTTAAAATTGCAATTAATAATTCTTGGAGAATTAATTGACTATTCTAGTGGAGAAAAGTCAAAGTTTGCAATTGGGCATGTAGCACAGGTGCACATCATTTCGATATTCTAAAACCCAAGTGGTTTGTGAAATATTGAAAAGGATAATTGACATATCCCAAAGTGACTACCATTTGGATATGGAAGACACGAAGGAATTAAAGAAAGGGCGAGGCTCTAAATTTAAAATATTTGTCAAAGTTATGTTCACTACTAGTATTAAAATTGGATTTTAAATACTTAGTGTGGTACACAAAATATATGTATTGACGTTCAGAATCCGCTGTGAGCTGGATACTGGCTTCAAGCCGAGATTTCTCTGCGAATCAGAAACGGGACGAAAGTCGCTGTTTCGACCGTAGATACCTAAGTTTAGGAACTACCCTTTGGGTATGTACTTAAATTAGGAAATGTTATAATGTAACTAGTTTAACTAGAGACATTATCTCTATATCAGTGTTTAATCCATTGCAGATAAAACCTTTATATTCTAGAACACTAAAGTGTTCAATATATAAAGATGATACTGAGATAAATACATTGGATGTAAATAACAGAATTTATATTTTGATATAAATAAAATCTCAAACATATAAAATGACAAATAAATAGCTCATATTGATTTGATCAATAGAGACTTATTTGTGGCATTGTTGTCTAGGACACAATTAAAGAAGACTCGTATATCCACATTTTTAAGAGTGGGTACTAGGACTGATTTGACTATTCAAATAAGGTCTACGAATCTAGTTTATTAGGTTAAATACCTAAAATACTATTTACTTGGTAATAGTAAAAGAGCCACCGATCTGTTAGCCCTATTCATGGTGAAGTAAGTGGGCTCATATCTAACTAGGTTAGATGTGAACATGAATATTTCGTGACCTTAACGGATGTGACATCACGTTGTGGTTATGTGTTTCTTTTGAAGAACACAGATCGGAAACTTTAGAGTTTCGACACGAAGTAGACAAACAGATCGGCTATAGTATTATTCCGCCACGGTAAAACCGTAATGGAAAATACTTAAGCAGTAAGTTTCATATGTACATGAAAGAGTACGGTATTCTTTCATATTAGGACTCCTCCCGAGACACGTCAGTTAGACAGTGTGTCCGAACCAAAAACCGAATTTTTGTTGGACATGATAAGGTTTATCACGAGTCGCTCTGAGCTACTATTTCCTTCAACAGGATATGTATTGACAGTGCAAAACTTATTTGGAATAAGGTTCCATATAAATCTGTTTGACAGATATCATATAGGATATGAACAGGGAAAGAAACGAGGTTTTCATTCCTGATAATTTGGATATGCCAGGCATAGCGTTTGGATGATACCAAACTAAGGACCCAAATTGGATAAGTGCCAATATAGGTATCTTAAGGGAAACCTTAAGTATAGTACTTGTAAATCCCACATGAGAACAATGTAATTGTTGCTCACCATGCGGTTTTCCTGAGAGGAATACCGATATGCAGTGGTCAGTGGGAGGATAGTGATACTCGATGAAAAAATCAGAGTGATACTGTTCTAGGCACGAAGTCCGTAATGGAACGCAAATAGTTCATCTATGATGAAACTATACCATTAATCTTCAAATAAATAAGAACCTAGTAGATCGGATAGAGTCAGAAAACAACCTAGGGTATGGGTTTCTGATCTAACCTCATAAAGATGTCAATCTTATGGAGGTGTACCATCCGACTACGTTATGAGGAAGTGATACGAGGTATCGACTCCCTGTTATGGCAAAGTGCCATGAGTCCGAAATGGATTCCATGTATAACAACTATGTTTGGATACTAGTTGTTGTACCACAAGGCGTAGTGCCTATGGTACATTAAACGTCTTCAAGGAAGACATACATGGAAGGCAACATACCAACGTGCAAAGCTAAGGTTTTGACGGAAAGGTATCGTTATCAACATTATGTTAATAACGATTCAACCTTTTTACATGTTGCCATGGTAAATCCATTTTGAAGATGCTTTGTTGATAACTGTATATTTCATTTATGAAATATGTCAGTTACAAATCAAAAATCGCTTTCCTGAAAAGGAAACCTTTTGGAGGATGTTTACAACATCCTGACGATTTTGTATAACCGACAAACCAGGTTTGCGGGTATTCGATCCATGTTTGGATTGATGCAAGCATAAGGTTCTTGGAACTGTCGTTTTGAAATAATCATAATGGTTTATGATTTGACTCAAAACGAAATAATTCTTGTGTATATGAGGAGGTTAGTGGGAGAGCGCAACTGACAGTGAAATTCCCATAAAGCTATTGTTGAAAGCTTGGCTTTCAATAGAAATTCTCCGTAGAATCTGGGAGTAACAAACCTTTATTCAGGAATAAAGATCTACTGGGATAGATTTGGAGTTGTTAACACTCTCTGGAAATTGTACATTTAAAATGTACTTGTATTGGTGTCTCATACGCTTCGCATATGGAGTCACAATCAGGTCAATCCAAGTGACAGTCACTGGATTAAAGATTAGAACATCTGTTAGTATCTCGAGAACTAAAGATGCTATCTTTTACTATGGAGAAGGAGAACTTGAAGTGACTGGGATCACTGAAGCAAGTTTCCAAACGATTAAATACTACGTACTATAAAGTTTTGAAGGACGGGACAGTGAGCTGGAAATCTTCCAAGCAAGATAACTGTTGCCGATAAACAACAAATGCAGATTATTGCTGCAACTGAGGCAGCAATAGAAGTCTTTTGGGTCGAAGTAAATCTAATTAGATTAGATATAGTTCTGTTAGCAGCTGAGCTAGGCGTCAGCACAGGCTAAGGAATTAAAGGTCTCACATCGACGATCCAGATATATACTTCTATATCATCTGATTCGTTCGGATCATACATCGTGGCGATGTGATGATCGATAAATCGCGTCAAACGATAATCGAACAAATCCGCTGACGAAAACCTTTCCTCAGCAATTTGAGCGAACCGTACATAGTTCAGGTGTAGGACACTTGAGTGACTTGCTATGTGCCAAGTGGGAGATTGTTGGACAAAATGACCCATAGCGTCACTATTTGCACATTTGTGATTAGATCACCATAGATATATAAATGAAGAGAGGTCCTTATGATTAGTTCCTGGATTGAGATGATATGAGACAGTATCAGTCCACGAAGATTAATCATTAAATATCCCAAGCCGTAGTATTATCGAGACTGGACATCGAATAAGCGGAATAGGCTAGTATTGCACTTCTCGCGTTGTGAGGCACAACGGCATAGTTCTCATATATATAGGTATTGGATACTTGTGCAAGTGCGATAGGAAGGTCGTGTTTCACCGATGGTACGGGAAACAGCTTCGCTCTGGATAGACCCTTCGGAATCCCATTGGTATTATGACTAGGTGTCTATGGGAGGCCGAAATCAAGGTAGGTGTGTATAGTCTTAACCTGAGACTTACATCGCTAATACTTACGACAATCGGTAAACTTTGGTTTGGCGTGGTGGGGGATCTTAACTGGTTCTGTGTTCACCTCTTCTGGGTTTATCAGAGAGTCGTAGTGTATTGGATGTGATGTCAAGACGGAAGTGTCACTCCAGTCATAATGGAGATGATGTCACGCAGGATACGGTATTAGTGGCTCTTTTAGTGATGCGCATCCCAATCGTGATATTATGACCAGGTCATGAATATCCGATTATAGAGACTAGTTACCAGACATCCGATATTGGTTCGCGGACGGGGCAGACACTTATCCAGCCCCAGCCCTACACCGTGTTATCCGATACTGGACCGATATGCACAATACAATTGTATACTACGCTTGATACAGATCTAGATATTCTTTGATGAATATGTCCGGAGAACTTGGGAAGACTTGGTGCTTTGCTAGGAGTCGCACCTTGTCTCGTAAATCGGTAGAACGTAGTACTTTGTACGTACGTGATTCGGATACTCCGACGACCGTATTTACTACCAGATTATCCGGGGATCTCATGGGTCGCTTCCCGATAATCCATCGATGACGCACAACTCGCACTCTTGAATAATCTGGGATTATAATAGAAGAGAGAGAAAATTAATCTAGGATTAATAACGGAGATATTTTATCCGGGATAAAATATCGTCTAAAGAGAGAAACGATTAATTTGGAATTAATCGATGAATTAATATATTCGATATATTAAATGAAATTAGATTTCGACGCGGAATTAAAATTAGATTTTAATTCGGGCAAAACGAGTTAATTCAGAATTAATTCGTTAGCGACGTAAATATAATTTCGCCAGGCGCAATTATTTATTTAAATTCGATTGAATTAACGTCGCGACGTAAGCTCGGTATTTCGGAAATATCGAACCCGAACGCGTGAGTGCACGTGGGCCCACTTTAATTTGGAACGTGTGGGGCCCACATGACACATGTCATTCTAATGCTTTGCATGTAGATAGTGTACAATGCACTCAATTTATTGCATGGAAATTGAGTGTTTGACACTCTAAGCCATTGCATGTTTTGTGTCATAAGTTTATTATTAATTTAATAAATTATGGCATAAATATAAATTGATTTTTGGTAAATCATTTTAATTAACATACACAACAACTTCTTCTCTCTCAAATTCTCTCTCTCTCACGCCCATTTGAGCAAATTGTCACTGGTTTGGAACCAGTTTGGGCGTGAGCTAAAGGGAGCAATTGGTTTCTCATGGTGAGAAATCAAGTGCTAGCACACTTACAAGTCTTGCGAAGGTGGTAGGGAGGTTTCCCCCATGAGACGGGATCCATCCGACGAAGATTGGAGCTCCGTTTCTTCACTCAAATTTCTGTTTTGCAGGGCAGTGGACTGCATGCAGTGGGCGTGAAAGGCAGTACGTTTTTTGCCTTCTTCGTCTCCAAATCGACTCACCGATCAATATGAGTATTCCGCTACCTCCGTTGATGTGTTCACACATAATTTCATGTCTTGTTTGATCTTGGGACCTTATAGAAAACCAACATGGTTTCCCTAGGATATCCTAACAAAAGGCATTTATCAGATTTGGGTTCAAGTTTGGTACCTTCCCAATGTTTTTAACATATGCCCAGCTCCCCAAATCTTCAGGAAAAGAAACCCCTGGTTTCCTTCCTCCTCCGTCCATATCTCATATGGAGTCTGTTCAACTTCCAGACTTCGACGGTACCTTATTCAAAATAAGTGTGTAGCACTGTTTAATGCGTATCCCCAGAAGGATATTGGTAGCTCAGTGCGACTCATCATTGACCTTACCATGTCCAACAAGGTGCGGTTTCTCCGTTCGGACACACACCGTTTATTGCGGTGTTCCAGGAGGAGTCCACTGCGAAAGAATACCATATTCTTTCAAGTAATCTTGAAACTCATACTTAAGTATTCGCCACCACGGTCCGACCGTAATGTCTTAATACTCTTCCCTGTTTGTTTCTCCACTTCGTGTCGAAACTCTTTGAATTTCTCAAAGTTTCCGACTTGTGTCTCATAAGATACACATAACCGTAACGAGATGCATCATCTGTAAAGGTTACGAAAGTAGTGAAATCCACCTCTAGCCTGGCTAGACATGGGCCCCGCATACGTCAGTATGAACGAGAGCCAACAGTTCTGTGGCACCTTCACATTTACCGCTAAAAGGTGATTTAGGCATTTTGCCTAAAAGACAAGATTCGCAGACGTCATATGATTGGGATCAAATTCGTCCAAGTACCCACTCTTTGAAAGTGTGGATATGCGAGTCTTGTTGAATGTGTCCTAGACGACAATGCCACATATAAGCTTCATCTTTTAGATTACTCCTTTTGAGCCTTTTGTTTGTCATTTTAGGAGATTCATTTATATTCAAAATATAAAGACCGTTATTTGCAACACAGCTGTGCAAATTTCTGCATCATTTTTATATAAATCCCCAGTGTTTCTAATACAAAAGTGTAACCCTGCTGGGTTAACAAGGATACAGATATAATATTCCTAGTTAAACTAGGTACAAAATAACAGTTCAAAAGTTTAAGTACATGCCCTGAGGGCAGTTCTAAAACAAAAGTCCCTACGGCCAAAACAGCAACAGGTGTTCCGTTTCCGACCCGTAGATCCATCTCCCCTGACGCCAGCACCCTGCTATCCTGCAGATCCTGCACATCAGTACAAATATGAGCACCACAACCAGAATCAAAAATCCAATTTTTAAAACTAGAAGTGTTCATATTTATCTCAATAACAAACATACCAGAGGCGATGGCCTTTCCAGCCTTGATATCCTCCCTCTGCCCATTGCTCATTCGGCAGTCACGTTTCCAGTGACCCCTCTTGCCGCAGTTGAGGCAGATGTCGCGAGATTTGTCCTTTGGCTTCCTAGAAGCCACTGTCAACTTGCCTTTTCCCTTCTTCTTGAACTTCTTCTTCCTCGCACCTCCAATAGCCTTGGGCCCAGCCTTTGGCGCATGAGAGGTCGATGCATAATGCGCCTCGCGCTTGCTCCCCTTTAGGAGTTCCCTTTCGGACTCCTTCAGCACGGACAACAACTCTCCAAGAGTGTCGTCAGTATCCATCAACTTATAGTTGATGATGATTTGTTTCCAAGTATCGGGCAGCGATTGTAATAGCATATCAATCGTCAGCTCTGCCTCCAAGACAATGCCCATCTTGGCTAACTCATCAATGCTAGCGATCATTTGAGTCCATGGACCTCAACTGATGCGCCGTCTGTCATCCGGGAGCGGAAGAGTTTCCTTACTAGCTCGTACCTCTCCATCCGCTTATTGGTCCGGTGGAGATCACGCAATCTTGCCATCATGTTATAGGGATCCAAGTCCCTGTACTGGCGTCTGAAATGCTGGGTCATTGCAGCTAGCATAACTGACTGAGCTTGGTCACAATCGTCACTATGAGTCTTCCATAACTCTAGCTCCAGTGGCTCAGTGGGTTTAGGCGGGAGAGGCCTCTGAATAGTATACAGTACCCTCTCAGCCCCAAGCACTATCTTGAGGTTCATTTCCCAGTCGGCAAAGTTTGTCCCTTTGAAGATATTATCGCCCATGATTATGTCGCGGATTACCTTTGCCAGTCATCTTGACAACTATAGTCCAACTATAAAGTCAACGATGTTATGGTTACAGTCAAACTGTTACAAGTAAAATAACAATATATTAGTCCAACTAATTATTAAAATATTGACGAAATAATTTTGAAATACGCGTAAGGCTAAATATCTGAACGAAATTGCAAATTCAATAATAGCCTCCACTATTTTCTTCAAGTCTCTAACCCTCTCTAGAGAACTCGGGAAATCGAATTTCCTAGTGGGCTAGGATCCCGTTAAATAAACACAACCTTGACTTTGGCCAATAAAAATTGCATGCTATTTAACTTAGGTAGATCTCTATGATCAATTGGATCTCATCAATTCCTAGATCCGGTTAGGTGGACATCCAAGTCCGAAACATATGTATAATGTCAATGTATCCAATACATTTTCCTAACCCTATCCTCCGAATCATCTAGGCCTTGGCTTTGGCCAAAAACAAACCTAATGATTCCAGTTAAGCGGGACCCATTGACGAGGAAAGTTTCGTAATCAATGTCATTGGACAAAAAATGATCTTGACTTTGGCCAATAAAAATCACGATTTGGACAAGACACCGATATGCAACAAAACTCTCATGATTCAAGTACATCATTGATTGACAAAGGTCTTGACTTTGGTCAAAAACAAACCAATGCCAACTTCAGATCTTGAACAAGAATCATTCAATGGAAGGATATTTGCTTAATATAAATTGAGGGATTTTCGCGTAATTGGCAACCAATTTATTTATCTTTGTTAGGTCTCATCATCATACACCCTTAAGCATGCTTCTAAAACATCATAAAGCGCGTAAAGTAAATTAATAGTGATATGCGGATGGATATATAAACAACTTGTTCCTAGACAACACATCACTCCCTTTCCTCTCCCCGCTAGCACTATTCTACTTCTACCCAATTACATAATACAATAAGAGAAACCTCATTTACATTGAGGGGAATTAGGTGAGAAGAGAATACAAAGAGATAAAGAGATAAGGCTGGACACGCAGGTCCAATTTATAAATTCCAAATTTACAATAATTTCTAAAATTACCCTTTCCCTTCTAATATCCATCCGATATACACTATTCATTCATCACATTCATATATATTCAAACAAGACATGCTTTTACAACCAATCTAATCCAATTAATTAGTCTTTGTTTAAGTGATCATCCAATGTTCAAACAACGGTTTGATTTTGCGCGAGTCCAACTCGATTGAGAATAAGTACATAAGGTACGAATTCGCGAATTATATCGAACTACTAATTAAATCTGATTTAATTCGTATTCAATACTAATTCAATTATTTAATTCCAAATTAAATGTTTACACTTTTAATGTGCTTTAAAGACTTAGATTCTAAATCTAATTCTATTGGGTCTCAAAGCCCAACTAACATCCAATGTTTAATTTAATTCAAGTCAAATGGGCTTTCAATTGATTTATTAAGGCTTGGGCTTTGGTCAATGTGGGTCAAACCCATTACCAAGCCCAAATAAGGAATCACCCTTAAATGCCATAAAACCAATTTTAAGCCCATAAGGCCCAATTATAATTATATTTGGACTTAATGGAGTGATTTAGGCCCAAATTGGATCCAATCCTTTTGGCCCAAATCTACTTGGTCCAACCAAGCCCATTATGCCCAAATACAATATTAAAAGCCCAATTCACCAATTAAGCCCATTAATTAAATTTTAATATTCCAAACATTAAAGTCCAATTAATTAAAGTGTAATACCAAGATTAATATATTAAACCAAATATTTCAAAAATACCCATTTAATTTATTAATCATGTATTTATCAAAATAAATGTCCAACATTAATTTTAACAAAAAATCAACTCCTTTTCATGTCCTTGTGGATTCGGCCAAGGTGAGTTTTTTGTGTCGATTTGTTTTTCAATCCGATTGAATTACTAATCTACGTCCCGTATACGTTCTAAGTCATCCAATGATCTTAAACACAAAAAATCCAACACATCCAATGTTGCAACACATTCGGCCAAGGCATAGATTTGGGGAAAAAATCATCCAATGTATTTTTCATAAAATTGATTCCATATTATGTCATATTACATACATATAAGCATACTCATTCATCAAATTTCACAAGAACATGCTTCAATCAATTTTACCCAAATTTTAACCTATATATTTCATGCTTAAACCTAGCTCAATGATACCATTGTTGGTTTCTATAATATGTCCCAAACAAAGATTAAGCATATGAAATATATAAATGAATATATATTAAACTTTGAAGTATGGCGGAATCATACTTACAATGATTTGTTGATGAAGAAAATCAAACCAAAATGGAAGCTCCAAGGTTGGGATGATTCGGCCAAGAAGAGAAGAGGTGGAAAGCTCCAAGCTTTGTGTATTCCAAGCTCTTTGATGGTTTCCCTATCACCTCTTTATGATCCCTTGAAGGTGCTAGCCTTTGTTGTGATTTTTCAATGCACAACTTCTTCAAACCTTGCAACAAAATTGAAGAAATGGAGAGCAAAAACTGCATGCAGTTTTCGGCAATTTGAGAGAGAAAATAGAGTTTGTGTAATTGAATTTTTGTTACCAAAAATCAATTTATATTTATGCCATAATATTTATTAAATAATAATAAACTTATGACACAACCATGCAATGGCTTAGAGTGTCAAACACTCAAACTCCATGCAAAACTTTGAGTGTATTGCACACTATCACCATGCAATGCATTACCAATTAAATAATGCATATAATGACATGTGTCATGTGGGCCCCACACGTTTCCAAATGAAAGTGGGCCCACGTGCACTCACGCGTTCGGGTTCGATATTTCCGAAATACCGAGCTTACGTCGCGACGTTAATTAAACCGAATTTAAATAAATAATTGCGCCTGGCGAAATTATTACTTACGTCGCCGTTAATTAATTCTAAATTAACTCATATGCCCGAATTAAAATCTAATTTTAATTTCGCGTCGAAATCGAATTTCGATTATTATATCGAATATAATAATTTTATCGATTAATTACAAATTAATCGTTCTCTCTCTAATAAAGCACTTTATCCAAGATAAAGTTTCTCCGCAATTAATCCAAGATTAATTAAGTCCGAATCAAATATCATAGGTGAATCTTCAGGAAGCGACCCAAGAGATCTCCAGATATGTTGGCAGTAAATACGGTCGTCGGATAATCCGAACACGTACGTACCTCGTACTACGTTCTTACCGATTCACAAGACAAGGTTGGCTTCTAGCAAAGCGCCATGCCTACCCAATTCTCCAGAAATATTCTTACTGGAATATTAGATATATATCAAGCGTAGTATACCGTAGTATTGCGTACATCGATCCAGTATCGGATGATCACATGTTAGGCCTGGGGCTGGAGATGTGTCTGCCCCGTACGAAACATATATCGGACATCACGCAACCAGTCTCTTTAAATCGGACAATCCTGATCTGGTCATATTGTCCCGACGGTTGCAACCTTTTATAGAGTACTAGTTCTGTGTCCTGCGTGATCATCACCTCCATATGTCTGAAGCGATACTTCCATCTCGACATCACATCCAGTACACTACGATTCTCGATAAACCCAGAAGAGGTGTACACAGAACCGGTTAAGGTCCCCAACCACCAAAACCAAAGTTTACCGATTGTCGTAAGTACTAGTGATGTAAGTCTCAGGTTAAGACCATATACACCTACCCTGATGCGGCCTCCCATAGACACGCAGACATACTACCAATGGGATTCCGCGGGGTCTATCCAGAGCGAAGCTGTTTTCCGTACCATCGGTAAAACACAACCTCCTATCGCACTTGCATAAGTATCCAATACTTAAATATATGAGAACTATGCCGTTGTGCCCTCACAACGTGCACAAGCGCAATACTAGTCTATTCCGCATTATCGATGTCCGATCTCGATAATACTCCGACTAGGGATATTTAATGATTAAACCTTTATGGATTGATACTGTCTCATATCATCTCAATCCGGTATTAATCATATGGACTTTCGCCATTTATATATCAAAGTAAATAATATTACAAAACGGCAAAAGGCAATTTCATTATCACATAGTTAATTTTGTACAATAATACAATATCATTTACAAACAGTGACGCTATGGGACATAATGTCTAACAATATTTTCATGCTCAACCTTGCTCATAGATATCATTGTTGGAATTGTCTAAGCATCCCAAGATCATTTCAAGCATTGAAAATACATGTGAATACAATCAACAAAGTTGCGGAATACTTACATCGATCGGTTGAGCGACGCGGTGGACAACAAAATCAATTTCTGCCTCCTCCAAGCTCTCGGCAGTGGCTGAAAATGTAGTCCTCAAATTCGGTATTTTGGTCCTCCTCCAAGCTACAAGATTTGTGGTAAACTTCCATGCTCATTGGTGGACTTCCCTATCACCTTCGCATGTCTCTCGGAGTGCTAGATCTTGATGTTTTTGCCACAAAAATATCACACTTTGCTTCCCTTTTTCCTCAATTTTCACGGTCAAACCAGTGAGTATTTGAGAAGAAAAATGGCATGTTGGCCGAGAGAGAAGAAGAAGAAGAATTTTGGCTCCAAAAAATTGTGAACAAAGGAGAGAGAGAGATGGATAATGTGTTGTAATGTGTTAAGTGTATCTAATACACTTCCTTTGACTTAAAAATTCAAAATAAAACACAAACAAATAATTAAAATAACAATAAATGTCATTCAAGCTTTCAAAAAGCTTTCCATCAACTCACATCACTCATGAATAGTGAGTGGTGTCAATCACTCAAAGTGAAAGACATTTATCACTTGATTGACGAATGATGTGACGCTAGGTGCGACTAGCGATTTGACGCTTGATTTGACTTGCGTGCCGCACTCGAATGAGAAATGCGAATGCGCTCGCAAATAATCCCGGGCTCGGGTTCGCTAATTCCAAATTAACAAATTTTCCATTACGACGCAATTAAATGATTATGCCTAGCGAAATCACTATTCACATCGCTATCAAATTAATTCAAAATTAACTCGTTCGCCCGAATTAAAATCCAATTTTAATTCCGTGTAGAAATCCAATTTCGTATAATATTTCGAATATATTATTTTATTGATTAATTCCAAAAATTAATCCTAGATTAATTTTCTCTCTCATCTAATTAATCACAGATTAATTAAAAGTGCGAGTCATACATCATCGGTGAATCTTCGAGAAGTGACCCATGAGATCCCCAGATATGTTGGCAGTAAATTCGGTCGTCGGACTATCCGAACACGTAAGTACCTAGTACTACGTTTATATCGATTTACAAGACAAGGTTGGCTTCTAGCAAAGCGACATGCCTACCCAATTCTCCAGAAACATGCTTACAGGAATAAGCGATCTATTTCAATCCAGTATCAGATGTCACGTGTTAGGCCTGGCGTTGGAATTGTATCTGCCCCGTACGAAGCACATGTCGGATGTCTGGTAACTAGTCTCTATATGGGATAAACATGACCTTGTCATTTTATCCCTATGATTGATGTACATAAGAGTACTAGTACCATATCATACGTGACATCATCTCCACTATGACCAGAGTGATACTTCCCTCTTGACATCACATCCAACACACTACGATTCTCAATATACCCAGCAGAGGCGTACACAGAACCTGTTAAAGCCCTGGACGACCAAAACCAAAGTATATTGATTGTCGCAAGTATTAGGGGTGCAAGTCTCAGGTTAAGACCAAATACACCTACCCTGATTTCAGACTTCCATAGACACATAGTTATACTACCAATGGAATTCCAATAGGGTCTATCCAGAGCGAAGTTGTTTCCCGTACCATCGGTAAAACACAACCTCCAATTACACTTGCATGAGTATCCTATACCCAAATATATGAGAACTATGTCGTTATGCCCTCACAACGCGCACAAGTGTAATACGAGTCTTTTACGCATTATCGATGTCCAATCTCGATATTACTCTGACTATGGATATTTTATGATTTATCCTTCGTGGATTGATACTGTCTCATATTATTCGCAATCCATGAAAAAATCATAAGGACCTCTTATCATTTATACATCATGGTGATCTAATCACAAATGATAAGAGAGCAATCTCCTTTATCACATAGTTAATTTATACAACAACTTCATGATCTGTACAAATAGTGACGTTATGGGTCATAATTGTCCAAAATAATATACCATCAAGTTTCTGAGACGCACATCTGATGAGTGGTAAATGTTTCACTATTTCCCACTACTTTTACTTAATATTTTGTATAGTTTCTTGAGTTTTGTGAATATTTTGATGTGTTTTGTGTTATTTTGTAGATAAATATGGTTTCAGGACTCTATGGAGATTATTCGGGGCCAAAACAAAGAAAAATAGATAAAAAGGGAAAAACTGTCATTTAGCGCATCGCGACCGCTAATGTGGCCGAAGTCTGCAAATGTGCGTCGGGACACGTGTCACAATCAGAGAAGATTTGTTAAAATGCACCTTGCTAACGTGCACCATGCTAACGTGCGCCTGTCATGTGTCAACATCTTACCAAATCATGCTAACGTGTGTGGGTCACGTGTCATCATCACATGCTGCCGACAATCATCATCGCCACATCAACATATACGACATCAACGACGTTAGTACAATAATTCAATGGTCGCCACGTCAGTATAATTATTGAGTTAATCATTCAGCCCCTGACATGTGTCACCATCTCAGCAAAAGGCAAGGCACACGTCAAAGATCAAGGCGAGTCACGACACGCAACACATTCTGTGTTGTAAGGCGCAGGCCAACTTATGCCTATAAATAGAAGGCCGAATTTCAGATTTGAATTCATGCTTTCTTCTATGTAATTCCTTAAGAATGCTAAGAAGATTGTAACTTGTTTGTTTATTTACAGTTTTCAGTAATTAATTTTCGTATTTGCACTTTTTTTCTTTACTTTTCAGTCTTTACTTTCTGTAATTTACTTTTACGCAAAAGTACTTTCCTTTCTTTACTTTTCAGTCTTTACTTTTCAGAAATGATGAGGTAACTCCCCCTACTGGGGTAAAAGGTAAAAGTGGATTCTTTTACTCCAGTAACTAAGTCAGTTATCTGGGGTTGTGATGAATTCCAATATCATCGGTTTATAAGGGGTTAATTTACAGTTTGGGTAATATAAATGTTTATTTATTGAGTCTTAAGCTTAATGCTTCTTGTTAACTGGCCATTAATAATATTGATTTGGTAAACTTAAAATGAACTTGGAAAATGGATTTTAGGTTTAAACACTAGACTCAATAGCCCACGATCTTCTTTGAGGATAGATAACCCTTTAATAGATTTCCTTACATGACAGGAATATACCTGTCGGCCGGGGGTAGCCATAATTGGAACTTAATCTTAATGAATTTAGGTAGCTTGGTTGATATAGGAATATGATTAATTAAGATACAATGGGTACTTGTATCTGACCATCAGAAGAGGCTTTTGCATAATTTTGTGTTCCAGGTTAATA
Source organism: Zanthoxylum bungeanum (assembly GCA_019454045.1). Lineage (NCBI taxonomy): Eukaryota > Viridiplantae > Streptophyta > Magnoliopsida > Sapindales > Rutaceae > Zanthoxylum > Zanthoxylum bungeanum. The sequence goes on from SKCR01036289.1 coordinate 127,894, forward strand.
AACCGATATATTACACAAACGTAAAATAACCACTTCATCTTTTAAAAAGATATATGAAAGATTCACAACCCTGGATAGTTTTTAAATATTGAATTTTTTCAAACTACTTTCATGTTGTTTTATTTACTTATTTTAAATTTAAAGTAACCATTCTAGTCATCATCCAATCAGACAATCAATCCATTAGATACTCGTAACAATTTGGCTTCAAAAATTAATAGATTAGGTATTAAGCCCTCGTGGGATCTATACTTCTTATAATACTTGAACGATATGTGCGCTTGCGTTACACGTGTGTGATTATGCTAGTCAAGTTTTTGGCGCCGTTGCCGGGGACTTATTTATCTTTCACTAGTAGTTTTGAGGTTAATTACCTTTACTCGTGTCTAATTTTATTTTTACTTATTATTTATGTTTTCTTGTGTTTCAGGTTCTCAGACACTACATGAGACGAACCGGAAGCTTTGAAATCTAACCGCTTGACCCAGAATTTGAAAGAACCATCAGACAGTTGAGAAAGGAAATGTGAGAAGGCCAAGAAGCACTAATCAACATGAAACCTGAAACTTTGGAGGTTGCACCACCAATTTCCATTCGACACAGAACTATTCCGGTGGTTGATGGCTTCATTTTCTGTGTTGTACTTCCTCCCTTACTAGTAAATACGTGTGACATCAAAACATACATTCAGATGATACAACAGTCAGTTCAATTTGGGAAGAACGGCAATTGAAGATCCTAATGCTCGCATTAACAACTTCCTGAAAGTTTGTGGAACTTTCAATTACAACCGAGCAGCTGAAGAAGCAATGAGACTGTGAGTTTTTCCATATTCCTTGAAAGACAGAGCCACAAAATTCCTTGAAAAGTACCAGTAGGTTCATGTAGGCACTGCATTTTTACACATAAACCCGATGAGGAGTCTTATTTGGAGACAACTACCTTTTAAGTCACGGAGGTCACGGGAAACGGACGTCAGAAGGGGAAATTCAGAATAAACAAGGTTCACTATTTTCGTTCGTGCTGTGTTCGTGTTTACGTTCGAACGTCAAACGGATTGCGGGCGTTCGTGTCGCGTTCGAGGAAGCGTTCGAACGGTGTCGGTAAATCTGGTTTTGCTGCTAGCTCCACATCCAGCCCAATTAGCCCCCAAAGCCCATAAAACACATCCCAAATTAAATGAATAAATATTAACTTAAATATTAAACATTAAATAAAATATTTAAACCAATTAAATAATTAAATAAAACATATACCAAACATAAAATAAACAATTACCAACTTAAACTAAAATCATGCCTAAATTAAACAAATCACATACTAAATCAAAATATAATCATACCAAATTAAAATCAATCATAACCAATTAAAGCCAATCATATATTTGACTTCCTAATCTAATAAGATAATTACCAATCTAAAATATTTGTATTCCTAAACCAACACAAATCAAATATTCAACCTTCCCTATCTAGCCAAGATTTGTCCCCCCTCAATCTTTGACTTCCCTTAACCAAACCAAATCAAATCCCTCTTCAATTAGCCAAATCTCTTTCCTTGTCAAGCCCTAACCCTTCTCTATATAAACAACCCCTAACAAAAGCCATCCTCTCCTTGACGCAACCTAATTCACACCCAAACTCTCTCGAAATCTCTCTAGACTCTCTCTACACACCCAAGACTAAACACAAAAGAGAAAACACTTCACACATACACAAAAGAAAACAAAGAAAACCACCACAAGCCACCACCCTCCATAGTTGAATCCAAAGCACCAACAGCCACCATAGCCGAATCCATAACACACCAAACTCACCCTTAGCCGAATCCTAAGACACGCCAAAATAACCTCCTAAATTACCTTAAAACAACAGCCCAAATCCTTAAAAAATAGTAACATAAAAACTGCATAGATAAACTTAAAAATAATCACATATAATTGCACTAAGAACCCACACAAACTTGGAATAGTTCATTGAAAACGTTAAAACAGGTGGCCCGTGCAGTGAGCAGCAAGACCAAGGCTGAATAGGAGCAGAACGGAGTTCGAACCGCAAGCAAAACAGTAAAGACAACAAACGAGAACAGTGAACCAGTGAACCGGGAGAGTTGCGGAGCATCCACCCTTCCGACGATCGTGTATCGTACATCCGAGAGGTGATTTAAAAGGTTAGACCTGAGGGTACCTTTCCATTAGTTTATATTCATTTTTTTTTATTGAATTCTATTCGCATGAGAGTCGTTTATGGATGCATGTTGTGGTCTTTGAGTAGATAAATATGCATGAATTATGAGATGTAATATGTTGTGGGTATTGGATGAATGAGAGATGTGTCAACTCTCGCGGTATATCGGATGGAAACCCGGACATAAATTTCATAGCCGATTCCGAATGGACGGTAATATGATCTGTACTCGGGCCACAACTCCACGTACCGCTTGGGTAAACGGCATCATCTTTCTTTTGTTTTGTGTTGCCCTTGTTTATTTAGTTTTCTTTACTTGAATTCAATATGTTGTTTTCATATGCATGATTCAACCAAGCGCATGGGCTTAGTAAGTGCGATGTGAGATCCCCTATGGGGAGGGGTTAAAGCCCTTTACCACGATGCTTTGCCGCGCCGGTTGATATGTGTTCGGTTGGATGCAAGACACGTTCAATCGGACATACTTAGGATAGTATGATTGTCTTTGTGTTTGTATGCATGATGTGATGTGACGCGCATGGGCTTAGTATGTTGGTCTAAAGGTCCTCTCTTTGAGAGATCAAGAGCCCCCATCAGGTCTCATTTCCGTTCGAACGCGTTAACAACGCCATACGAACGTGAACATTCTGTTTCATTTCCGTTCGAACGCGTTAACAAACGCTATACGAACGCGAGCATTCTGTTTCATTTACGTTCGAACGCGTTTACGAACGCTACTCGAACGTGAGCATTCTGTTTCATTTCCGTTCGAATGCGTTTACAAACGCTACACGAACGTGTACACACTGAACTGAGTCTGTCTTATCATATTCATGCATAATTGCCTCTTGGTTGATCTTTCTTATGCAAATGTGTTAATGTATTACAATTCGTATGCTTATGTCATGATAACATTTGAGTATTATTTCTTGCGGTATATCGGATGGAAACCCAGACGTAAATTCCGTAGCCGATTCCGAATGGACGGTAGTGCGGTCTGTACTTGGGCTACAATTCCACGTACCGCTTGGAAAAGTGCCCATATGTGTGCTTGTATGGTCAATATGTGTGCTTGTGTTTTCCTGAATGTGATATGTAAATAAAGTTGTATATTCGCTGCTATCTTGATATATGTTAAGCATACAATTTTAAATGTGAGATATATGTGAAAATGTGCACATAAGTTTTATTTTGCATATGAGAATTTAGAAGCATGATACTCTTGGAAATAAGTGTTACTTAAGCTTAATTAAATTATTACATGAATCTTTTCATTACAAGTGACATGAGTAAGGGACCATTCCGAACCCAACGGTTTGAGGTCTTCCCTTGCGAGGGGTGAGTGCGGCCTTAAATCTTTGTCCCGGTTCACACCGGGTGGCGACTCCATGTTATGTAATCCTTCCCAACTAGGCCGCGAGCCTAGGAACGGCGTCGCCCAATTTCTGTGTCCCACAGTCTGGCGACTCCACTGGGGATAGAGAATTGGCCCCGAAATATTGACTTGTGATGTTTGGATTTATGTTTTAATTGACCGTGTCTATAGTGGATAAAGTAAGAGTTTAATCAAAGGCATTTTTAGGCTACGTAATGGTTTGTTGTCTTCATTCATTCACTACCTTTCTAGAAGGAAAAGCTGTGAAGGCACATAGATAGCCATCTACTTGTAGCCTATTGTGATGGACTAATTTGGAGGACTCGTTGTTTATTCCTGACAACAAGCGATAAGAGCCTAAGAGGCTTGGGTATTTAAGTGAGCCTCGCTCCACCTTCCCTCTGGGGGATATACAACGGGAAATCCATTTGACAGTCCGTCACACACCATAGCTCATTGGCACGTACCTTAGTGTATAAAAAAGGGTGCGCTCACTTGGTTGCTCGAACCCTTGAGTGGGGAGACCTAGTTGTGGGCCATCCTTCGCCGGTAAGAGCCTTTGTCTATACTCTTACTAACCCACCCATAGACCGGGTTGGCTAAGGTAACAATTATTTCCTTGAATATGTGCTTGTGGACCATCCTCATTTGGATGCAGTTGGACTATTATCAGAAATGCGGGCTTGTTGGGCCATTTAAACTTGGGCAAGTTCGTACCGTATGACTATTAGGCCCAAAGCTTCTGAAATGTTGATGGGCCATTATGTAAAAATTGTTATGTTATGTTTGCATTATCTCTCTTTTATGTTTGTGTTTGGGAAAATCATCGTTTGGATTCATTTGGACTATTTGTCATAAGATATGGGCTTGTTGGGCCATTTAAACTGGGACAAGAACGTATTTTATGACAATTGGGCTGAAGGCTTCTAAGTGTTGATGAGCCACCTTGTGCTTGTGTTCGGAATGTTACCATTTGGATTTAGTTGGGCTCCTTGCCATGAGACGTGAACTTGTTGGGCCATTTAAACTGGGATGAGTTCACTCCTATGACAATTAGCCCAAAAGCTTCTAAAATGATAACAGGCCGATTTGTGTGAAAATTTTAATTGATTTAGTATGTTATATATGTTACATGCATCTCATGCACCCCATGCATACATACATCATGCTAACCCTTGTGTTCTAAAAGCCATCATAGACTCCCGTTGGGTTAGGGAAAAGGGAAGACTCACCAAAAGACCGGTAACAGACATGAGTACATCCGATAATGAGGTATCCCAGATAGATCAGTTGGAAAATGGTTTGGCCAAGATTACCGAACAATTGCAAGTTTTGACTGTTGCCATGACAAATATGGCTGTGCCCCGTGCTGGGGGAAACTCTGAGAATGTAAGACGAGAGGAGACTCCGAATGGATTGGGGGATGACATCCCCGCTTTTGATGATGATATGGCTGATTATGCCACTGGGAGAACAGTTGGTCTCAGGCAGAATTGCAGAAACTCCGTGACCAGGTAGAATCTGTTACCCGTAAGATGAAGGGTAAGGATGAAGACTTACTAGACTATGAGGCGATGACCTTTGAGGAACAGTTGCCTGCTCAGTTCAGAATGCCCGACATGGCCAAGTTTAATGGGAATGGAGACCCGAGAGTCCATCTGCAGCATATGTCTCGGTCATGAGTTCAGTGGGCCTATCACAGAGCCAAGTCCAAAAGATGTTTGGAATGTCACTCGAGGGGGCTCTTGTGGTTTGGTATCCAGCCTTGAGAAGAAGGTTAAGGAAGATTGGAGGGAACTAGCTGATGCTTTTCTGAAGCAATATGTTACAGACTTAGAGATTGATTTGTCACTTCGTGATTTGGAGAACACTAAGCAGAAGCCAGAAGAAAGCTTCAAGAAGTATGTAGACCGCTGGAGAAGCCAGCTTCTGAAGATGCAGACTCGGCCCTCTGAGAAGGACCAGATTAAATGATCATTAAGGGCACCAAGCCCTCGATCTATGGCAAGTTGAGGAGGATGACTTCAATGATTACGAATTTCCGACAGCTAAGGGAAACTGTCATGGACATTGAAGAAGAGGAGGCCGAGAACCGGAAGTTTTATGGCCAGAATAAGAGGAATTTTGGGGGGCATTTTGAGACAAGGCCCACTACTGCCGAGGTCGCCGCCATCAGAAATAGGCGATTTTCCAACCTTGGCAGGCCTCTATCGAAGGTGTTTGAAAAGTTGAAGATGCAAGGACTCCTGAAACCTTTGGAACCTAGGCCCATTCCAAATCATGTGCCACCTCACATGAACTTAAACTTATGCTGTCACTTCCACCAAGAAAATGGCCATGACACCGACAACTGCGCCCGCCTCAGGCATGATTTCCAAACCTCATCGATGCCCATACAATACCTGACCCAGAAAGAGAACAACCGAATGCACACTGAAATCCCCTACCCAACTACATGATCAACTCTGGCCTACCCGAAACCCTTGTCCTCCAGGCTCTCAACCACTCAGCTTCATTCATTGGGATAGGGATGACAATGATGAAGAACCATAGGCTGAGGAAGAAGACACTGCTGTTTCTCCAAGTTTATCTTGCTTTTTTAAATAAAGACATTGATTTTGTTTGCTTGTTCGGACATTTTCTCAAGAATAATAAAGAAGTTCATTTCGCTTACTTGCCTGAATCTTCACTTCTCAACTTGCAACATGAGTGCATATGACAAAAGCATTCAATCTTGGTATTAAGATTCTTAGAACCGGGGGATCTTCAGAAAAAGCAAGTAGAAAGGATAAGTTAGCCGTTCAGAAATTGGTAATGAGGACAATGAGATTGTCAAACTTGGGAAGGAATAAGTACATCGAGCCAGTCAACGAGGATAGAATGAAGTAGTTCTTTTCCTAAGGAAGAGAAGACTAAGCAGTCATCAAGAGAATTGATAGAAAACCTAACCCAACGGGATAGGAAAACCCAATCATGCATGCATGCATACACGTAACATATTCGCATCCTTTTTGTGTTTTTCTGTTTTGTAATAACAGGTTCAGAGGAGAAAAAAAGAAAGCGTCAAATGCAAGCCAACCAGAAGAAGTAACAGTACAATAGAAGAGTTTTCTGGAATGAATCCCAGGGTCGAGGCCCACATTCAGTATCAGTCTGGGGGGCGAAGCCCATGTCAGTAGCAGTTGGGGCAGAGGCCCACTTCAGCATCAGTTTTGGGGCGAGGCCCATACCAGTATCAGTCTGGGGCAAGGCCCATATCAGTATCAGTCGTGGGGCGAGGCCCATATCAGTATCAGTCTGGGGGCGAGGCTCATAACAGCAGTATCAGTCTTGGGGAGAGGCCATATCAGCAGTATCAGTCTTGGGGCGAGGCCCATATCAGTATCAGTATTCGGGCGAGGCCCTATCAATATCAGTTTAGGGCGAAGCCCACATCATTCTGCGGCCGAGGCCCGCATCAGCAGAATTTTGGAATGAATCCAGGGAATGAATCCCAAGGCCGAGGCCCGCATCAGCAGAATTTTGGAATGAATCCGAGGGTCGAGGCCCACATCAGCATCAATCTGGGGGCGAGGCCCAGTCAGTAGCAGTTGGGGCCGAGGCCCACTTCAAACACAGTTTGGGGATGAGTCCCAGGGTCGAGGCCCACATTACATTAGTATCAGCATTTTTGGGTATGGCATTCTGGGGGCGAGGCCCATATTACATCAGATCAGTTCTGCCGAGAATGGCACTCCGAGAATGGAGATATAGTCCGGGAATGGGCAGTTCAAGAATGAACAAGTCGGAAATGGCACTCCGAAAGTGGAGCACGGTTCAAAATGGACCATCATCTCATCACTTGCCGAAAATGGCACTCCGAAAATGGAGCACGGTTCGAAATGGACCATTATCTCATCACTTGCCGAAAATGGCACTCCGAAAATGGAGCACGGTTCGAAATGGACCATCATCTCATCACTTGCTGAAAATGGCACCCCGAAAATGGAGTACGGTTCGAAATGGACCATCATATCAACACAGTTCGGGAACAAACCCAGAGAAGAAAGCCTCATATCAGTATAGTTTGAGACCAAGCTCAAGGGGAAGAAGCCTCATGTCAGTACAGTTCAGGAATTGAACAACATACAGTAAGCTCGGGAGGAATAAAGCCTCATCTCAACAGTCCAGGAATGAATCCGGGAAGGATCCTAGGCCGAGGCCCACGTCGTCAGAATTATGGAATGAATCCAAGAATGAATCCTAGGGCCGAGGCCCACATCATCAGAGTTTGGAACGAATCCGGGAATGAATCTCAGTTTTGGAATGAATCCGGGAATGACTCAGAATATGGAAAGAATCCAGAGAAGGAATCTCAAAATTTGGAAGGAATCCAGAGAATGAATCTCAGAATGTGGAAGGAATCCAGAGAATGAATCTCAGAATTTGGAAGGAATCCAGAGAATGAATCTCAGAATACGGAAGGAATCCATAAGAATAATCTCAGAGTTCGGAACGAATCCAGAAGAATGAATAAGAAATCTGGGAATGAATCCAAGGGCCGAGGCCCACATCAACTCAACACATGGTAAGTCAAGTGGCAGCTGGCGAGCCAGGTAAGTGAAATGCATTGCATAAACTTTGATAGAATTGTCACTGTTGCACATTACACAAGTCCCATCAAAGTGGGGACGACTGTAGGCACTGCATTTTTACACATAAACCCGATGATGAGTCCTTATTTGGAGACAACTACCTTTTAAGTCACGGAGGTCACGGGAACGGACGTCAGAAGGGGAAATTCAGAATAAACAAGGTTCACTGTTTTCATTCGTGCTGCGTTCGTGTTTACGTTCGAACGTCAAACGGATTGCGGGAGTTCGTGTCGCGTTCGAGGACGTTCGAACGGTGTCGGTAAATCTGTTTTGCTGCTAGCTCCACATCCAGCCCAATTAGCCCCCAAAGCCCATAAAACACATCCCAAATTAAATGAATAAATATTAACTTAAATATTAAACATTAAATAAAATATTTAAAACCAATTAATATTAAATAAAATATATACCAAACATAAAATAAACAATTACCAACTTAAACTAAAATCATGCCTAAATTAAACAAATCCATACTAAATCAAATATAATCATACCAAATTAAAATCAATCATAACCAATTAAAGCCAATCATATATTTGACTTCCTAATCTAATAAGATAATTACCAATCTAAAAATATTTGTATTCCTAAACCAACACAAATCAAATATTCAACCTTCCCTATCTAGCCAAGATTTGTCCCCCTCAATCTTTGACTTCCCTTAACAACCAAATCAATCCCTCTTCAATTAGCCAAATCTCTTTCCTTGTCAAGCCCTAACCCTTCTCTATATAAACAACCCCTACCAAAGCCATCCCTCTCATTGACACAACCTATTCACACCCAAACTCTCTCGAAATCTCTCTAGACTCTCTCTACACACCCAAGACTAAACACAAAAGAGAAAACACTTCACACATACCAAAGAAAACAAAGAAACCACCACAAGCCACCACCCTCATAGTTGAATCCAAAGCACCAACAGCCACCATAGCCGAATCCATAACACACCAAACTCACCCTTAGCCGAATCCTAAGACACGCCAAAACAACCTCCTAAATTACCTTAAAACAGCAGCCCAAATCCTTAAAAAACAGTAACATAAAAACTGCATAGATAAACTTAAAAATAATCACATATAATTGCCTAAGAACCCACACAAACTTGGAATAGTTCATTAAAACGTTAAAACAGGTGGCCCGTGCAGTGAGCAGCAAGACCAAGGCCGAATAGGAGCAGAAGGAGTTCGAACCGCAAGCAAAACAGTAAAGAAGCGAACGAGAACAGTGAACCAGTGAACCGGGAGAGTTGCGGAGCATCCACCCTTCCGACGATCGTGTATCGTACATCCGAGAAGGTGATTTAAAAGGTTAGACCTGAGGGTACCTTTCCATTAGTTATATTCATTTTTTTTATTGAATTCTATTCGCATGAGAGTCGTTTATGGATGCTGTTGTGGTCTTTGAGTAGATAAATATGCATGAATTTGAGATGTAATATGTTGTGGGTATTGGATGAATGAGAGATGTGTCAACTCTCGCGGTATTCGATGGAAACCCGGACATCAATTTTCATAGCCGATTCCGAATGGACGGTAATATGATCTGTACTCGGGCCACAACTCCACGTACCGCTTGGTAAACGGCATCATCTTTCTTTTGTGTTTTGTGTTGCCCTTGTTTATTTAGTTTTCTTTACTTGAATTCAATATGTTGTTTTCAATGCATGATTCAACAAGCGCATGGGCTTAGTAAGTGCGATGAGATCCCCTATGGGGAGGGGTTAAAGCCCTTTAACACGATGCTTTGCCGCGCGGTTGATGTGTGTTCGGTTGGATGCAAGACACGTGTTGGTTTCTATAATATGTCCCAAGAAAGATTAAGCATATATGAAATACAACAAGAATATATAATAAACATGAAGTATGGCGGAATCATACTTACAATATCTTGTGATGAAGAAAATCAAGCCAAGATGGAAGCTCCAAGGTGGATGATTTTCGGCCAAGGTGAGAAGATGTGGAAAGCTCCAAGCTTTGAGTATTCCAAGCTCTATGATGGTTTCCCTATCACCTCTTTTGATCCCTTGAAAGGTGCTAGCCTTGCATGTGAGGAGATGTTCCAAACAATCACACTTTCTTCAAGCTTTTGGCAACCAAAATGAAGAAGATGAAGACTAAAAAACTGCATGCAGTTTTCGGCCAAGTGAGAGAGAGAAGAGAGATTTTTCTTTTTGTTCTAATTGATTTTTGATACCAAAAATCAATTTATATTTATGCCATAATATTTATTAAATAATAATAAATCTATGACACAAGCCATGCAAAAGCTTAGAGTGTCAAACACTCAAATTCCATGCATAACATTAGAGTGTATTATACACTATCACCATGCAATGCATTATCAATAAAATAATACATTCAATGACATGTGTCAAGTGGGCCCCACACGTTTCCAAATGAAAGTGGGCCTACGTCCACTCACGCGTTCGGGTTCGATATTTCCGAAATACCGAACTTGCGTCGCGACGTTAATTAAATCGAATTTAAATAAATAATCGCGCCTAGCGAAATTATTATTTACGTCGCTAACGAATTAATTCTAAATTAACTCGTATGCCCGAATTAAAATCTAATTTTAATTTCTCGTCGAAATCGAATTTCAATTATTATATCGAATATAATAATCTTACTGATTAATTCCAAATTAATCGTTCTCTCTCTCTAATAAGGCACTTTATCCGAGATAAAGTTTCTCCGCAATTAATCCAAGATTAATTAAGTTCGAATCAAATATCACAGGTGAATCTTCAGGAAGCGACCCAAGAGATCTCCAGATATGTTGGCAGTAAATACGGTCGTCGGATAATCCGAACACGCACGTACCTCGTACTACGTTCTTACCGATTCACAAGACAAGGTTGGCTTCTAGCAAAGCGCCATGCCTACCCAATTCTCCAGAAATATTCTTATAGGAATATAAGATCTATATCAAGCGTAGTATACCGTAGTATTGCGTACATCGATCCAGTATCGGATGATCACATGCTAGGCCTAGGGCTGGAGATGTGTCTGCCCCGTACGACATATATCGGACATCAAGCAACTACTCTCTTTAAATCGACAATCCTGACCTAGTCATATTGTCCGACGGTTGCAACCTTTTATAGAGTACTAGTTATGTGTCCTGCGTGATCATCACCTCCATATGTCTGAAGCGATACTTCCATCTTGACATCACATCCAGTACACTACGATTCTCGATAAACCCAGAAGAGGTGTACACAGAACCGGTTAAGGTCCCCAACCACCAAAACCAAAGTTTACCGATTGTCGCAAGTACTAGCGATGTAAGTCTCAGGTTAAGACCATATACACCTACCCTGATGCGGCCTCCCATAGACACCTAGACATACTACCAATGGGATTCCGCGGGGTCTATCCAGAGCGAAGCTGTTTTCCGTACCATCGGTAAAACACAACCTCCTATCGCACTTGCATAAGTATCCAATACTTAAATATATGAGAACTATGCCGTTGTGCCCTCACAACGTGCACAAGCGCAATACTAGCCTATTCCGCATTATCGATGTCCAGTCTCGATAATACTACGGCTAGGGATATTTAATGATTAAACCTTTATGGATTGATACTGTCTCATATCATCTCAATCCAGTACTAATCATATGGACTTTCGCCATTTATATATCAAAGTAAATATTTTACAAAATGGCAAAAGGCAATTTCATTATTACATAGTTAATTTTGTACAATAATACAATATCATTTACAAACAGTGACGCTATGGGACACAATGTCTAACAATCTCCCACTTGGCCTATAGCCAGTCACTCAAGCATCTAATACCCGAACTATGTATGTGTCGTTCAAAAACTTGCTGAAGAACAGCCTTCGTCAACGGATCTGCAATGTTGTCATCTGATGTACCTTCTCGACTTTTACATCGCCACGATGTATAATCTCCCGAATCAGATGGTAACGTCGAAGAACATGCTTGGACCGTTGATGAGACCTTGGTTCCTTAGCCTGTGCTATAGCCCCGTTATTGTCACAATACAATGGAACGGGCTCAGCTGCTAACGGAACTACTCCTAATCCGATTAGGAACTTTCGGATCCAAACTGCCTCCTTTGCTGCTTCAGATGCAGCGATGTACTCCGCTTCTGTTGTTGAATCGGCAACAGTATCTTGCTTGGAAGATTTCCAGCTCACTGCTCCGTTATTCAAACAAAATATGTACCCGGATTGTGACTTGTAGTCATCCTTGTCGGTTTGGAAACTTGCATCGGTATACCCAGATACCGCAAGTTCTCCACCTCCATAAATTAAGAAAGCATCCTTAGTTCGTTTAAGATACTTAAGGATATTCTTAACTGCTATCCAGTGACCTTCACCTGGATCGGCCTGATAGCGACTGCACATGCTCAAAGCATATGAGACATTAGGTCGTGTACATATCATGGCATACATGATCGATCCGACTGCCGAGGCGAACGGTATCCGACTCATGTGGTCTCTCTCTTCCTGAGTCTTAGGACACATGTCCTTAGACAGAGAGGTACCACGTACCATTGGAACCAATCCCCTCTTGGATTGTTCCATGTTGAATCGCTTCAACACTTTATCAATATATGTACTCTGGGAGAGTCCAAGCAGCTTTCTAGATCTATCCCTGTAGATCTTTATTCCAAGAATAAAGGCTGCTTCTCCCAGATATTTCATGGAGAATTTTAATGAAAGCCAAGCTTTCACCGACGTTAGCATGGGAATGTCATTGCCTATAGCAATACGTCGTCGACATAAAGGACAATAAAAGTAAGTGCTCTCCCACTAACCTTCTTGTATACACAAGGGTCATCTACGTTTTGCACGAAATCATATTCTTTTATGATCTCATCAAAACGCTGATTCCATGACCGTGATGCTTGCTTCAATCCATAAATGGATCGATTTAACTTACAAACCTTGTTTGCAAGTCTAGGTACGATAAAACCGTCAGGCTGTTGCATATAAACATCCTCCAAAAGGTTTCCGTTAAGGAAAGCGGTTTTAACGTCCATCTGCCATATTCGTAATCGAAATATGCAGCTATTGCAAGCATTATCCGAATGGATTTAATCATGGCAACGGGTGAGAAGGTTTCGTCATAATCAATACCATATTGTTGACGATACCCCTTCGCTACAAGCCTAGCTTTGTACGTTTGTACGTTGCCATCCATGTCGGTCTTCTTCTTGAAGATCCATCTGCATCCAATAGGCTTTATGCCTTCTGGTGCATCAACCAGTGTCCAAACTTGGTTGGCGTACATGGAATCCATCTCGGACTTCATGGCATCTTGCCATAAAGCGGAATCGATATTTTGTATCGCTTCCTCATACGTAGCCGGTTCATTATCCTCAATAAGATTAATATCTACATGAGGTGAGATCAAACCCATACCTCTCAGGTACTGTTCTGACTCTCTCCGACCTACGCGGTCCTTGTGTATGTGAAGTTTGTGGTACAGACTCATCCCGGGTGGTCTGTTCTTGTTCCGTCGTTGATTCATTGCCAGGAACAGTATCACTACGATCTTCATCGAGTTCTACTTTCCTCCCACTTACCACTGCATTTATAAAATCCTTCTCAAGGAAAAATGCTTGTAGAGCAACAAATACTTTGTTCTCTTGTGGGTGATAGAAGTAATATCCTTTGGTTTCCCTAGGATATCCTACAAAAAGGCATTTATCAGTTTTGGGTTCAAGTTTGGTACTTTCCAAACGTTTAACATGTGCCCAGCATCCCCAAATCTTCAGGAAAGAGAAACCTGGTTTCCTTCCTGTCCATATCTCATATGGAGTCTGTTCAACAGACTTCGACGGTACCTTATTCAAAATAAGTATAGCACTGTTTAATGCGTATCCCCAGAAGGATATTGGTAGCTCAGTGCGACTCATCATTGACCTTACCATGTCCAACAAGGTGCGGTTTCTCCGTTCGGACACACCGTTTAATTGCGGTGTTCCAGGAGGAGTCCACTGTGAAAGAATACCATATTCTTTCAAGTAATCTTGAAACTCATAACTTAAGTATTCGCCACCACGGTCTGACCGTAATGTCTTAATACTCTTCCCTGTTTGTTTCTCTCCACTTCGTGTCGAAACTCTTTGAATTTCTCAAAAGTTTCCGACTTGTGTCTCATAAGATACACATAACCGTAACGAGATGCATCATCTGTAAAGGTTACGAAGTAGTGAAATCCACCTCTAGCCTGGCTAGACATGGGCCCGCATACGTCAGTATGAACGAGAGCTAACAGTTCTGTGGCACGTTCACCTTTACCGCTAAAAGGTGATTTAGGCATTTTGCCTAAAAGACAAGATTCGCAGACGTCATATGAATTGGGATCAAATTCGTCCAAGTACCCACTCTTTGAAAGTGTGGATATGCGAGTCTTGTTGATGTGTCCTAGACGACAATGCCACATGTAAGCTTCATCTTTTAGATTACTCCTTTGAGCCTTTTGTTTGTCATTTTAGGAGATTCATTTATATTCAAAATATAAAGACCGTTATTTGCAACAGCTGTGCAAATTTCTGTATCACTTTTATATAAATAACACCCGGTGTTTCTGAATACAAAAGTGTAACCCTGCTGGGTTAACAAGGATACATATAATATTCCTAGTTAAACTAGGTACAAAATAACAGTTCAAAAGTTTAAGTACATGCCCTGAGGGCAGTTCTAAAACAAAGTCCCTACGGCCAAAACAGCAACTGGTGTTCCGTTTCCGACCCGTAGATCCATCTCCCCTGACGCCAGCATCCTGCTATCATGCAGATCCTGCACATCAGTACAATATGAGCACCACAACCAGAATCAAAAATCCAATTTTTAAAACTAGAAGTATTCATATTTATCTCAATAACAAACATACCAGAGGCGATAGCCTTGCCAGCCTTGATATCCTCCTTCTGCACAATGCTTATTTGGCAGTCACGTTTCCAGTGACCCCTCTTGCCGCAGTTAAGGCAGATGTCGCGAGATTTGTCCTTTGGCTTCCTAGAAGCCACTGTCAACTTGCCTTTGCCCTTCTTTTTGAACTTCCTCTTCCTCGCACCTCCAATTGCCTTGGCCTAGCCTTTGGCGCATGAGAGGTCGATGCATAATGCGCCTCGCGCTTGCTCCCCTTTAGGAGTTCCCTTTCGGACTCCTTCAATACGGATAACAGCTCTCCAAGAGTGTCATCTGTATCCATCAACTTGTAGTTGATGATGATTTGTTTCCAAGTATCGGGCAGCGATTGTAATATCATATCAATCGTCAGCTCTGCCTCCAAGACAATGCCCATATTGGCTAACTCATCTATGTCAGCGATCATTTGAGTCCCGTGGGCCTCAACTGATGCGCCGTCTATCATCCGGAGCGGAAGAGTTTCCTTACTAGCTCGTACCTCTTCATCCGCTTATTGGTGCGGTGAAGATCACGCAATCTTGCCATCATGTTATAGGGATCCAAGTCCCTGTACTGACGTCTGAAATGCTGGGTCATTGCAGCTAGCATAACTGACTGAGCTTGGTCACAATCGTCACTATGAGTCTTCCATAACTCTAGCTCCAGTGGCTCAGTGGGTTCAGGCGGGAGAGGTCTCTGAATAGTATACAGTATCCTCTCAGCCCCAAGCACTATCTTGAGGTTCATTTCCCAGTCGGCAAAGTTTGTCCCTTTGAAGACATTATCGCCCATGATTATGTCGCGGATATTACCTTTGCCTATCATCTTGACAACTATAGTCCAACTATAAAGTCAACGATGTTATTGGTACAGTCAAACTGTTACAAGTAAAATAACAATATATTAGTCCAACTAATTATTTAAAATATTGACGAAATAATTTTGAAAGACGCGTAAGGCTAAGTATCTGAACGAAATTGCAAATTCAATAATAGCCTCCCACTATTTTCTTCAAGTTTCTAACCCTCTGTAGAGAACTCGGGAAATCGAATTTCCTAGTGGGCTAGGATCCCGTTAAATAACACACAACCTTGACTTTGGCCAATAAAAATTGTATGCTATTTAACTTAGGTAGATCTCCATGATCAATTGGATCTCATCCAATTCCTAGATCCGGTTAGGTGGACATCCAAGTCCGAAACATATGTATAATGCCAATGTAACCATTACATTTTCCTAACCCTATCCTCCGAATCAATTAGGCCTTGGCTTTGGCCAAAAACAAACCTAATGATTCCAGTTAAGCGGGACCCATTGACGAGGAAAGTTTCGTAATCAATGTCGTTGGACAAAAAGTGATCTTGACTTTGGCCAATAAAAATCACGATTTGGACAAGACACCGATATGCAACAAAACTCTCATGATTCAAGTACATCCTTGATTGACAAAGGTCTTGACTTTGGTCAAAAACAAACCAATGCCAACTTCGGATCTTGAACAAGAACCATTCAATGGAAGGATATTCGCTTAATATAAATTGAGGGATTTTCGTGTAATTGGCAACCAATTTATTTATCTTTGTTAGGTCTCATCATCATACACCCTTAAGCATGCTTCTAAAACATCATAAAGCGCGTAAAGTAGATTAATAGTGATATGCGGATGGATATATAAACAACTTGTTCCTAGAACAAATCACTCCCTTTCTCTCCCCGCTAGCACTATTCTACTACTACCCAATTACATAATACAATAAGAGAAACCTCATTTACATTGAGGGGAATTAGGTGAGAAGAGAATACAAAGAGATAAAGAGATAAGGCTGGACACGCAGGTCCAATTTATAAATTCCAAATTTACAATAATTTCTAAAATTACCCTTTCCCTTCTAATATCCATCCGATATACACTATTCATTCATCACATACATATATATTCAAACAAGACATGCTTTTACAACCAATCTAATCCAATTAATTAGTCTTTGTTTAAGTGATCATCCAATGTTCAAACAACGGTTTGATTTTGCGCGAGTCCAACTCGATTGAGAATAAGTACATAGGGTACGAATTCGCGAATTATATCGAACTACTTATTAAATCTAATTTAATTCGTATTCAATACTAATTCAATTATTTAATTCCAAATTAAATGTTTACACTTTTAATGTGCTTTAAAGACTTAGATTCTAAATCTAATCTTATTGGGCCTCAAAGCCCAACTAACATCCAATGTTGAATTTAATTCAAGTCAAATGGACTTAGAATTGATTTATTAAGGCTTGGGCTTTGGTCAATGTTGGTCAAACCCAATTACCAAGCCCAAATAAGGAATCACCCTTAAGTGCCATAAAACCAATTTTAAGCCCATAAGGCCCAATTAAATTATTAAAGCCCATTAATTAAATTTTAATATTCCAAACATTAAAGTCCAATTAATTAAAGTGTAATACCAAGATTAATGTATTAAACCAAATATTTCAAAAATACCCATTTAATTTATTAATCATCATTTTTCAAAATAAATGTCCAACATTAATTTAACAAAAATCAACTCCTTTACATGTCCTATGTATTCGGCCAAGGTGAGTTTTTTGTGTCGATTTGTTTTTCAATCCGATTGAATTATTAATCTACGTCCCGTACACGTTCTAAGTCATCCAATGATCTTAAACCAAAAAATTTCAATCCACTCCAAGTAGCAACACATTCGGCCAAGGCATGAATTTGGGGAAAAATTCATCCAATGCATTTTTCATAAAATTGATTCCATGTATCATCATTTATATACATGTAAGCATTCTTATTAATCAAATTTCACAAGAACATGCTTCAATCAATTTCACCATATCATTCGGCCAAGGTCAAAATTTTGGGGAAAAATCATCCAATGCATTTTCATAAAATGATTCCATATCATCATTCTATATACATGCAAGCATACTTATTCATCAAATTTCACAAGAACATGCTTAACCAATTTTATCACACCATTCGGCCAAGGTTAAAATTTTGGGGAAAAATCATCCAATGCATTTTTCATAAAATTGATTCCATATAACATCATTCTATATACATGCAAGCATACTTATTCATCAAATTTCACAAGAACATGCTTCAACCAATTTTATCAAATTTTAACCTAAAGTATTTCATGCTTAACCATGGCTCCATGATACCATTGTTGGTTTCTATAATATGTCCCAAGGAAAGATTAAGCATATATGAAATACAACAAAGAATATATATAAACATGAAGTATGGCGGAATCATACTTACAATATCTTGTGATGAAGAAAATCAAGCCAAGATGGAAGCTCCAAGGTGGATGATTTTCGGCCAAGGTGAGAAGATGTGGAAAGCTCCAAGCTTTGAGTATTCCAAGCTCTTGATGGTTTCCCTATCACCTCTTTTGATCCCTTGAAAGGTGCTAGCCTTGCATGTGAGGAGATGTTCCAAACAATCACACTTTCTTCAAGCTTTTGGCAACCAAAATGAAGAAGATGAAGACAAAAAACTGCATGCAGTTTTCGGCCAAGTGAGAGAGAGAAGAGAATTTTTCTTTTTGTTCTAATTGATTTTTGATACAAAAATCAATTTATATTTATGCCATAATATTTATTAAATAATAATAAATCTATGACACAAGCCATGCAAGGCTTAGAGTGTCAAACACTCAAATTCCATGCATAACATTAGAGTGTATTATACACTATCACCATGCAATGCATTATCAATAAAATAATACATTCAATGACATGTGTCAAGTGGGCCCCACACGTTTCCAAATGAAAGTGGGCCCACGTCCACTCACGCGTTCGGGTTCGATATTTCCGAAATACCGAACTTGCGTCGCGACGTTAATTAAATCGAATTTAAATAAATAATCGCGCCTAGCGAAATTATTATTACGTCGCTAACGAATTAATTCTAAATTAACTCGTATGCCCGAATTAAAATCTAATTTTAATTTCGCGTCGAAATCGAATTTCAATTATTATATCGAATATAATAATCTTACTGATTAATTCCAAATTAATCGTTCTCTCTCTCTAAATAAGGCACTTTATCCGAGATAAAGTTTCTCCGCAATTAATCCAAGATTAATTAAGTTCGAATCAAATATCATAGGTGAATCTTCAGGAAGCGACCCAAGAGATCTCCGGATATGTTGGCAGTAAATACGGTCGTCGGATAATCCGAACACGCACGTACCTCGTACTACGTTCTTACCGATTCACAAGACAAGGTTGGCTTCTAGCAAAGCGCCATGCCTACCCAATTCTCCAGAAATATTCTTATAGGATATAAGATCTATATCAAGCGTAGTATACCGTAGTATTGCGTACATCGATCCAGTATCGGATGATCACATGCTAGGCCTAGGGCTGGAGATGTGTCTGCCCCGTACGAAACATATATCGGACATCAAGCAACTAGTCTCTTTAAATCGGACAATCCTGACCTAGTCATATTGTCCCGACGGTTGCAACCTTTTATAGAGTACTAGTTCTGTGTCCTGCGTGATCATCACCTCCATATGTCTGAAGCGATACTTCCATCTTGACATCACATCCAGTACACTACGATTCTCGATAAACCCAGAAGAGGTGTACACAGAACCGGTTAAGGTCCCCAACCACCAAAACCAAAGTTTACCGATTGTCGCAAGTACTAGCGATGTAAGTCTCAGGTTAAGACCATATACACCTACCCTGATGCGGCCTCCCATAGACACCTAGACATACTACCAATGGGATTCCGCGGGGTCTATCCAGAGCGAAGCTGTTTTCCGTACCATCGGTAAAACACAACCTCCTATCGCACTTGCATAAGTATCCAATACTTAAATATATGAGAACTATGCCGTTGTGCCCTCACAACGTGCACAAGCGCAATACTAGCCTATTCCGCATTATCGATGTCCAGTCTCGATAATACTACGGCTAGGGATATTTAATGATTAACCTTTATGGATTGATACTGTCTCATATCATCTCAATCCAGTACTAATCATATGGACTTTCGCCATTTATATATCAAAGTAAATAATTTTACAAAATGGCAAAAGGCAATTTCATTATTACATAGTTAATTTTGTACAATAATACAATATCATTTACAAACAGTGACGCTATGGGACACAATGTCTAACAATCTCCACTTGGCCTATAGCCAGTCACTCAAGCATCTAATACCCGAACTATGTATGTGTCGTTCAAAAACTTGCTGAAGAACAGCCTTCGTCAGCGGATCGGCAATGTTGTCATCTGATGTGACCTTCTCGACTTTACATCGCCACGATGTATAATCTCCCGAATCAGATGGTAAACGTCGAAGAACATGCTTGGACCGTTGATGAGACCTTGGTTCCTTAGCCTGTGCTATAGCCCCGTTATTGTCACAATACATGGAACGGGCTCAGCTGCTAACGGAACTACTCCTAATCCGATTAGGAACTTTCGGATCCAAACTGCCTCCTTTGCTGCTTCAGATGCAGCGATTACTCCGCTTCTGTTGTTGAATCGGCAACAGTAATCTTGCTTGGAAGATTTCCAGCTCACTGCTCCATTATTCAAACAAATTGTACCCGGATTGTGACTTGTAGTCATCCTTGTCGGTTTGGAAACTTGCATCGGTAGACCCAGATACCGCAAGTTCTCCACCTCCTAAATTAAGAAGCATCCTTAGTTCGTTTAAGATACTTAAGGATATTCTTAACTGCTATCCAGTGACCTTCACCTGGATCGGCCTGATAGCGACGCACATGCTCAAAGCATATGAGACATTAGGTCGTGTACATATCATGGCATACATGATCGATCCGACTGCCGAGGCGAACGGTATCCGACTCATGTGGTCTCCTCTCTTCCTGAGTCTTAGGACACATGTCCTTAGACAGAGAGGTACCACATACCATTGGAACCAATCCCCTCTTGGATTGTTCCATGTTGAATCGCTTCAACACTTTATCAATGTATGTACTCTGGGAGAGTCCAAGCAGCTTTCTAGATCTATCCCGGTAGATCTTTATTCCAAGAATAAAGGCTGCTTCTCCCAGATCTTTCATGGAGAATTTTAATGAAAGCCAAGCTTTCACCGACATTAGCATGGGAATGTCATTGCCTATTAAGAATACGTCGTCGACATAAAGGACAATAAAAGTAAGTGCTCTCCCACTAACCTTCTTGTACACAAGGGTCATCTACGTTTTGCACGAAATCATATTCTTTTATGATCTCATCAAAACGCTGATTCCATGACCGTGATGCTTGCTTCAATCCATAAATGGATCGATTTAACTTACAAACCTTGTTTGCAAGTCTAGGTACGATAAAACCGTCAGGCTGTTGCATATAAACATCCTCCAAAAGGTTTCCGTTAAGGAAAGCGGTTTTAACGTCCATCTGCCATATTTCGTAATCGAAATATGCAGCTATTGCAAGCATTATCCGAATGGATTTAATCATGGCAACGGGTGAGAAGTTTCGTCATAATCAATACCATATTGTTGACGATACCCCTTCGCTACAAGCCTAGCTTTGTACGTTTGTACGTTGCCATCCATGTCGGTCTTCTTCTTGAAGATCCATCTGCATCCAATAGTCTTTATGCCTTCTGGTGCATCAACCAGTGTCCAAACTTGGTTGGCGTACATGGAATCCATCTCGGACTTCATGGCATCTTGCCATAAAGCGGAATCGATATTTTGTATCGCTTCCTCATACGTAGCCGGTTCATTATCCTCAATAAGATTAATATCTACATGAGGTGAGATCAGGAACCCATACCTCTCAGGTACTGTTCTGACTCTCTCCGACCTACGCGGTCCTTGTGTATGTGAAGTTTGTGGTACAGACTCATCCCGGTGGTCTGTTCTTGTTCCGTCGTTGATTCATTGCCAGGAACAGTATCACTACGATCTTCATCGAGTTCTACTTTCCTCCCACTTACCACTGCATTTATAAAATCCGTCTCAAGGAAAAATGCTTGTAGAGCAACAAATACTTTGTTCTCTTGTGGGTGATAGAAGTAATATCCTTTGGTTTCCCTAGGATATCCTACAAAAAGGCATTTATCAGTTTTGGGTTCAAGTTTGGTACTTTCCAAACGTTTAACATGTGCCCAGCATCCCCAAATCTTCAGGAAAGAGAAACCTGGTTTCCTTCCTGTCTATATCTCATATGGAGTCTGTTCAACAGACTTCGACGGTACCTTATTCAAAATAATATAGCAATGTTAATGCGTATCCCCAGAAGGATATTGGTAGCTCAGTGCGACTCATCATTGACCTTACCATGTCCAACAAGGTGCGGTTTCTCCGTTCGGACACACCGTTTAATTGCGGTGTTCCAGGAGTCCACTGTGAAAGAATACCATATTCTTTCAAGTAATCTTGAAACTCATAACTTAAGTATTCGCCACCACGGTCTGACCGTAATATCTTAATACTCTTCCCTGTTGTTTCTCCACTTCGTGTCGAAACTCTTTGAATTTCTCAAAAGTTTCCGACTTGTGTCTCATAAGATACACATAACCGTAACGAGATGCATCATCTGTAAAGGTTACGAAGTAGTGAAATCCACTCTAGCCTGGCTAGACATGGGCCCGCATACGTCAGTATGAACGAGAGCTAACAGTTCTGTGGCACGTTCACCTTTACCGCTAAAAGGTGATTTAGGCATTTTGCCTAAAAGACAAGATTCGCAGACGTCATATGAATTGGGATCAAATTCATCCAAGTACCCACTCTTTGAAAGTGTGGATATGCGAGTCTTGTTGATGTGTCCTAGACGACACATGCCACATGTAGCTTCATCTTTTAGATTACTCCTTCGGATAATCCGAACACGCACGTACCTCGTACTACGTTCTCACCGATTCACAAGACAAGGTTGGCTTCTAGCAAAGCCCATGCCTACCCAATTCTCCATAATATTCTATAGGAATATAAGATCTATATCAAGCGTAGTATACCGTAGTATTGCGTACATCGATCCAGTATCGGATGATCACATGCTAGGCCTAGGGCTGGAGATGTGTCTGCCCCGTACGAACATATATCGGACATCAAGCAACTACTCTCTTTAAATCGGACAATCCTGACCTA
>SKCR01036290.1:0-84569 GCA_019454045.1 Zanthoxylum bungeanum
GATTAGCAAAACCGATACCGAAGCCAAGCAAAAGACGGCCAGCAATAAGCATGGAAACGATTTTGGCGAAGCCATTGATCAAGGCACCAGCATGAAACAAAAAAACCACAAAATAACATAAACAATTTTCTTTCAAATTGTCTCGTCACCCTTGAAGCTGCAATTGATGATAATAAAGCTGCCACGACATGAATATAGTCAAGGTCTCACTGTCATACTGACAGTACTGATTCGTTGACGAGTTCGCATTTTTCTTCTTTACACCTACGGGAAAAATTTCTCCAAATATGGATCCATTGAAGTCACACCACCAGAAATCCCAATATCATAACCAAAGATGAGGACACCCATGGCAGTAACAATACAGGTTACTAAAACAAATGGAGTGAGGTTTCCAGGGTACTCTTTCCCATTACCCTTGTCAAATCCCCCAACGGCAGGCATTTTTTTCGTTTTCTTAATCTAAAAATAGCGAAAGAGAATGATGAATATGAATACGTACGAAGAAGAAATGAAAGAAGAAAACTTTGAACTTAGAAGAGTTAGCAGACTTAACTAAAGAAGATACAGCTACAGACTTCAGATTCAAAATCGGTTCCTCGAGGGAATAGGAACGACAAGAGCTTTAGCCATAATATATCATCCAAGTAGAATGAAAGGTCAAAAAACCATTATTAAATTAATTAATTGTTGTTATTTGTTTTGTGATATATGCTATTTTCTTTAAATTGTAACTCCTTTTAACACCATAAAAACTATTTAATTGAGCATTTTAGTGACTTAAATGATAATAATAATTTGTGGATTTTTGTAACTCCTCCGAATATTAAAGTTTATATTAAAATTCGTTAAAAACTAACAAGATTTTATATAAATAATATTATATATATATATATATATATATATATATATATTATTTTGGAGGTCCCACAATTATATATATATATAATAATATAAAAAATAATAAAAAATAAATATTTATCACCCACCTTTCCCCGAAAGGTGGATGACAGATGCATGCAATTTGCATGCTTTTTTTTAGAATACAAATTGCAAGCTGAGCAGAGCTTCCGCCATATATTTATGTCTTTGAGAATTTGTGAAGGATTATAACTCTGGTGTGTTTTATTTTTTAATTTTTATTATAATTTTTTTCACTAATAAAATTATAAGTATTTTTATTCAAATCATGAGTAACTAATTTGCATCTCGTTGGGGTTAAGAGTGAAACTATTGGTATGAAAATATAGGTAAATTTTTTATATTATATATATATATATTCGGATTATTTCACAAATAAAATATGATCTCTTTCCAGTTCATTTAGGACTCTTAATTAGATGTAGACAATCTCTGATTGACACAGATAATACATAAATCTCATAATTGTAAGAGAGTGAACTATTAAAAATATGAATTGATTATTAATAAACATTGTTACCACATTTATGAATGATTTTATATGTTTTGACATAATTTAGTATATTGACATTGACTAATTATAGACAATACAGATTGCATGTGTTAACATAATTAATACATGATAATCACAAAATAATTTAATTGAGATAAATTATAATTTATATTTTATAAAAACTAAAATTATTTTGTATTTGAAATACCATGAGCAAATACTATAGCCCCAAGGACATAATTAATACGTGATAATCACGAAATAATTTAATTGAAGAAATAATTATAATTTATATTTTATAAAAATTAAAAATTATTTTGTATTTGAAATACCAAGAGCAGATCCTATAGCCCCAATATTTTATTTTATTATTACAGTCCAATTTAAAATTGCTTATCACTTCAATTAATTCATCCAATTTTTTATTTTTTACTCGAATTATTATTTTTTCCTACTAAATCTATTCTATGTGGATCGATCCCGTACTCACAGATTATTTATAACTTCGACACTCTTATACTTGGGAATAAAGAACCACTTTGTGAGTGTGGTATATTTTTTGCGCCATTGCCGGAGAATATAATTTAGTAGATAAAATAATAATTTAATATCATTATATTTTATTTTATTATATATATATTTCTTATTTATTAATTTTTTTTCTTTTTATTTTTCTGCCTCTCGCGTTTTTTCTTTGCATTTGTGTAGATCCTAAGATGTCCTGATTGATCTTAAATGAACTTTGAATCCAAACATCCCACGTATAGACAAACCCTGTACTTGATTTTTCAAGGTTGCAGGAGACGGAAAAATCAATTAAAATGAAGCTTGTATTTTGCCAAAAAAATTTCTTGAGCCATCTTCATTTAGAGATTCTTCCATAATTTTATGTGTGAACCTAATTCGAGAAGTTGAGATAACTGAATGAGAAATTCAATTGAGATTTGAATTAATAAGAATTAGAGGACATTATTAAGATATAATTACTACATTTGTGTTTTTTCTTTTATCATTTATTTTTACTTGTTTATTATTATTTTTTTTCTTTTTATAAGTATTGCATTTGCATATTTAAAATTTAGTATATAGTTTGCATCTATGTTGCATTAGACATTGGTCTTGATCATCTAGTGGTAGATTAAATACATAGTCTCCATCACATTCACCGTCAATCAAAATGTCTGATAACTAAGATGAAAATTGTACGGGCCTAATTTGGACTAAGGGCATTCTTGACTTTTCGATTCAGGTCCTATATCAAATGTTCCCCAATCCCCTTTAACAATACCCAAAATAGACTCAGGCCCTAATTGCCATCTCAGGCTTTAATTACCATCTCAGGCCCACACAGGAAGAGAGGCCCAACACACATCACCCATCAGTCTAAAGAACCCAAACCCTCAGAGAAAGCCCATTTTTTTGTAAGCCTATATTGGTCCAAATTATTTCATAAGCCCATACCCAAGAAAATATCTTACCAAAATGGCATCCTAACTCATCACTTGCCAGCCCACGAAATGTTTGGACTTATAACTCCCCCTTCATGGGTCAGCCGTTTCTAGCATCCAACGGATGAGCAATTAAATGTATTAAATGTACACGCCTCTTAAGTGCATATAAATAACAGAGGTAATCTACAAGGGCTGAGGGGAGCATTACAACTTTCAGCTTAACCTTTTTCTCCAGGGACCTCAGAACCGCCCTCACAGTAATCCACGGAGATCGAGGTAGATTCTGACCTTGCATCTCTTCCTACTGTATCTATAGCTCATTCCCATTATTGATTTGAGCGTTGGAGTGTCTTCGGCACCCACCACACCGGTGAGAACCACGCTCACTCTACCTCTTGTTTTGCAGGATCGCTAGTGCTCCCTCTACGAAATCTCGATTGTGGACCTCGGGTGAAAACCAACGTCTATAATTTGGCACCCACTGTGGGGACTTAGCGATTTATAGCAAACAAGCGTCTATTCAGTCTACGGGACTTGCAAACATAACTATGGCTTCGAGCAGCGAGCAATCAGATTATCTAGCTAGCCAGTTAGCCATCCTCCAAGAACGACTATGAGTCTAGAAGAAGAGAATTCGGCCATGAAGAGTTCCAATAGCGATCTCCAAAGACAGTTGGAACATATTTCATCTGCCTCCAGACAAAGAGAATCACGGACCCTCCCAATCGTCCAGACCGTCAATCCAACTTGATGGAGGTGTGCTCGACATGAAGCAGATGAAATTCCTCCACCCGAAGATCATCCAACTAATCTGGAAAGGAATCAACACATTCTACCAGTCGATCAGACATATCATACCGCTTCATCCATGCATAAGGAGATTCAGGAATTCAATGAGACAATTCTATCCAGCTTGCCAGGAGTCAGGCTACCTCTGAAGAGAAGCAGAGTAGGTACAATTTCTGATACCCCTTTCGTGGGAGCGATCAACTCAGTCGAACTTTCACGAAAATTCAGTCCACCCGATATGAAGTTGTATGATGGATCAGCCGACCCAGATGACCATATAATTCACTACAAGTATAAGATGATGTCCACAGTCCTGGCTCCGCATCAAAGGGAGGCTGACATGTGCAGAGGGTTCGGTGAGACATTGGCAGGCCCAGCCCTCACATGGTTTATCAATTTACCATATCGATCGATTGGCTCCTACCAAGAATTGGCTGACAAGTTCGTGGAATACTTTGCTAGCTATTGCAAACTCGATAAGACCACAGATGACCTCAACACCATCCAACAGCGGAGGGGAGAATCTCTGCGAAACTATGTGATGCACTTCAACAAGGAGAGAATCACTATCCCAGACCTTCATCAGCCGACGATAGTGGAAGCATTTAAGAATGGGTTGATGGCTGACAGCATGCTCTATAAGAAGTTGACCAAAAACCGGTGTTACACTATGGATAAAGCGATGGCCAAGGCTCGAACATAAATTAGATGGGAAAGAAGATAAAAGGAACAAAAAGAGAGAGTTTCTCCTGTCTATAAGGGGAGAAAACAACATACCCAATCAAACGACCGAAAGAAAGAATTTGGTAGGAGAGGCCAGCAGACAGTCGACCAAAGAACTTATCGAGGAAGAGATCTTTGTCCTCTTGATAGGGGCCCCAGTCGCATACCATCCTCGTTCAACAGTAGAGAGAAAGCTCATTATGGCACCCCCATACTCCCAGACTATAACTTCACCATATCACCGGGTGAACTTGTCTCAGTCCTCAGGAAGATGAGAAGCGAAGTAAAGTGGCCTCATCGCTCCAATGAAGGAGCTGTGAGGAAAAATAATAGTAGGTGGTGCGAATTCCACCAGGACTACGGCCATACGACAGCCGACTGTGTAGCACTGAGATTGGAAGTGTTGGAGTTGCTGAACAAAGGGCATTTGAAAGACCTGCTCATAGAGAAAGGGAAAGCAGTCATAGCAATGAGAGACGACAGAGGAGAGCCGAAAGATGAACCATCGCCACCCCCACCAATAAATAACACTATCAACTTCATCTCAGGGGGATCAGAAGTCAGTGGGATCTCTTATTCCGCGGTGAAGCGACACACCAGGATGGCAACTACTGTCACATCACATCCCTCGATGATGATAGTGGGATCCTACACCGATTTGGCAATCGAATTCAGTGACGACAGAGTATCCAGTCATAAAAATCCTCATTATGACGAATTGGCAAGTGGCCAATTTCATGATCAAAAGAGTGTTAGTTGACACAGGGTCATCAGCCAACATCATCTTCCTAACCGCCCTCACTGACATGGGATGAGGATTGGAGAAAATAAATCGTCGGTCGACGGCCTTGATTGGCTTCAGCGGGGAACAAAAATTCACATTTGGGGAGATCTCTCTTCCAGTATACGCAAGCGGGGTCAACAAAATAATCACCTTTCTGGTCCTGGACTGCCCTTCGGCCTACAACCTGATAATGGAACGACCCTGGATTCACGACATGAGGGCAGTCTCGTCTACCTATCACCAGGTGCTGAAGTTTCCTACCAAATGGGGTGTCCAAGAAATCAAAGGAGACCAACTTGCTTCCAGAAATTCCTACCAAGCGACCCTGAAAGCAAAATCCCAGTCAACATAGTAATTACATGAGGGATCTTGTCGAATCAACACTGACTCTCCCAAAGTGGAAGAGCTCAATGAGGTCCAAATTCATCCACTCTACCCAGACCATAAAGCCCAAGTGGGGGCCAACCTCGATCCCCCGTTACGCGCCGAGTTGATTGATTTCCTCAAAGAGCGACACGATTGTTTCGTTTGGTCCCATGAAGATATGACAGGAATAAACCCATAGATGATTACCCACGAGCTACATGTGGATCCAGACTACCCACTGTACCCACCTGTCAACAAAAGAGGAGGAAGTTCGCTCCATAAAAAAACCAAGTAATCGATGGGGAAGTTCAAAAGTTGTTGGAAAATGGGGCCATTAGAGAGGTTCAGTACCCGGAATGGCTCGCTAACGTCGTGGTAGTACGTAAGAAGAATGGAAAATGGTGAGTCTGCATTGATTTCACAGACTTGAACAAAGCTTGCCCGAAAGATTCTTTCCCACTCCCTCATATCGACTCAATGGTTGATGCTACAACTGGGTATGAATTACTAAGTTTCATGGACGCGTACTCAGGCTACAACCAAATCCTCATGCACCAAAACGACTAGGAAAAAATGGCATTTATCACAAATATGGGAGTCTACTGTTATAAGGTAATGCCATTCGGACCTAAGAATGCTGGGGCCACCTATCAATGCTTTGTCAACAAAATATTCTCCCACCAAATTGGAAAAACTATGGAATTCTACATAGATGACATGTTGGTAAAATCATTGCAAGCTAGACAACATTTAGCACACTTGGGGGAGGCATTCCACGTGATGAGGAAGTACGGAATGAAGCTGAACCCCACCAAGTGCGCCTTTGGAGTAGCCTCGGGGAAATTTCTTGGATACCTAGTCACTCAACGCGTCATAGAAGCCATCCTCGACATTACCTCCCTAACAAACACAAAAGATGTCATGCGACTTGCAGGAAGGATCGCAGCTCTAAATAGGTTCATCTTCAAGTCTACTGATAAAAGTTTCTTATTTTTCTCCACCCTCAGGAAGACAAAAGAATTCGAATGGACCCCAGCCTGCGAAGAGGCCTTAAAAAGACTCAAAGACTCTAAATAGGTTCATCTTCAAGTCTACTGATAAAAGTTTCTTATTTTTCTCCACCCTCAGGAAGACAAAGAATTTCGAATGGACCCCCAGCCTGCGAAGAGGCCTTAAAAAGACTCAAAGAATACTTGACCACATCGTCACTCCTGTCCAAAATAGTCGACAGTGAAAGGTTGTTCCTCTACCTCAGAGTCTCAGGACGAGCGGTGAGTACTGTGTTGATTAGGGAAGAAGGATGGCAGCAACTCCCAGTCTACTACATAAGTAAAGCACTACTTGATTTGGAGACACGATACGCTCAAATGGAAAAGGTGGTTCTTGCCCTAGTAACGGCGGCGCAGAGGCTACGTACCTACTTTCAGGGTCATCCGATCACCGTTTACACCACCTACCCACTGAGGAGCATACTTCACAAGCCTGAACTCTCTGGCAGACTGACCAAATGGGCTGTTGAACTTGGAGAATATGACATCACGTATCAGCCACAAACCGCCATCAAATCTCAAGCTCTTGCAGATTTCGTGGCAGACTTCAGCCCCAGCCTACAAGCTGATGCAGAAAAAGAGGTGCATTGTATCCAAACAACTGATATATGGAAACTTACAGTCGACGGATCATCCAGCAGACGTGGCTCCGAATTAGGAGTTGTGATCACTACTCCTATAAGCGACATCATACAGTAAATAATTAAATGCGGCTTCAAAACTACCAACAATGAGGCCGAGTACGAAGCCTTGATGGCCGGATTAACACTAGTTAAGGAATTAGGAGCGAAAATGGCTGAGGCGACATCAGATTCTCAATTAGTGTTCAACCAACTCCAAGGATCTTATCAAGCTCGCGGATCCCAAATGGCAGCCTACTTATCGAAGGTAAAAGAAATCCAGTCCACACTAGAATCTTTTGCAATCTCACAAATTTCTAGAACATAGAACATTCACGCGGATGCCTTGGCCACTCTCGGGTCCACCATACAAGGAAATAATATTCAGGCCACATCGGATCACCGATAGTGAATCTACAGTGGCCCGTCATTGCCAAAGAAGAAGGTGAAGTCATTGCTTCCATCGACCAAGTCGACTCGTGGATATCTTCATTAATCAAATATTTGAAGGAAGGCGCACTACCGACAGATAAGGTGGACGCTCGAAAGATTCAATGACAAGCTGCATGGTTCACTCTCTACGACAATCAGCTTTTGAGAAGATCACTTTCCGGACCCTACCTCAAGTGCCTTGTGTTGGGGTTTTGGGCATGGGGCGCGAAAGAAGCGATGTTAGGGCGAAATTATAATTTTAAAACTTTTTAAATTACCGAATAAATTATTCAATATCTAATATGAATAATTCATTCATATTTCACCTAAATATGTTTATTAGATATCAAATAATGACATAAACAACTAAGAAATGTCGCGAAACTTTTACGAAAATATTTTTCCGTAAAATGGCTTAAAACGCGTTTTTGACCGAACCGATCACCCAACACTTATGGGGACTGCCCAGGTCAGCCCCAATAGTGTTAGGGCAGTTCATGGGCTGCTCGAACAGTGACAAATCCACTGTTTGGACAGCCGTCACCCGGTTGGCTCAAAAGTCACCCGGTAACGCCGTTTTTCACCGTTTTCGCTTATTTCAACTCCGAAACAATTTCCGGCAATTATTACAACACCCAAAACACATCCAATACATTTATATGACATCAAATTCATCAACATAAACCCAGATTTTCCAGAACTGATCCAGATACCAAAATGCCATTTTTTCATGATTTAAATCCAACTTTTTCAAGATTAATCCAATTAATCAAACCACCAATCAAAGTCACCACAGATGAACCACCCAAGAATAATTCTAGGCATTAAAAGAGTGGTCATAACACTATAGAATGGCAACATATCATCAAATGATCAAATTGGACAATAATTACAATAATTTCATCCAAATCATCTTCACACATGCACTTCACTTCCAAATCCATCCACCAAAACCAAAAGCCCCAATTTTAACAAACAAATGAACCCTAGAACTATTCTAACAATTCAATAAAACAAGAAACTAATTTTCAAGCTTAGGGTTGTAGAAGATTACCTTTAATCTCTTGATTTCCTAAGCTTTTTCTTGAATTTTCCTTCATTTTCTTCATGATTTGATCAAACAAATCTTAGGGCTATTTCTTAGGTGGTATTCGGCCATGGCGCTTAACAAAATGAAGAAGAAAAATTTTCCCTCTTTTTAAGACCCATGACCGACTTATAGGGGGTATTATGGTCATTTTTAAAATTTAATCCAATTAAATGAAATTAAGCTTTTTAGTAGCAAATCAAATTTGCACACATTTAGCTTAATAAAATCATGCCATGTGTTTCAATAATAATTAAACATATTTCACAACATTTATGAAATATGAATATTATTTAACTATTCAAATATTTAACAATTAAATATCTAAATAATTAATTAATATAATTATTATATATATGTATTTTTATTTACATTAAATAAAAAAATACATATTAATGGCATGTGTCAAAATCTCATTTGACAATAATTAATATGTATCTAATCAAATTATGTATCAAATACAAATACACAATAATTAGTAAATGACCAAAATCCATTAATGCATGTGTTATCGTTTAACCGTTTAAACGATTCGAATTAACTCATTTAATTCGATGAAGTATTATGAATAATCTGTATTATTCATATTGTGTTTCCCAAGTGCTCAACGAGTACACTTCATATTGTGGGACTCTCTAAGTTTAGGTTTATCCGTCACGAAATATAATTTCGTGTCCATAATTCACCCACTCATGAATTATGATGACCACAGATAATCTCGCTAAACTATGCAAGTCGAGGTCATTGCATACATATAATCCCTCCGTCAAAGGCTATCCATATTATACCTAGGATATAGGTAAAAACATCAAATTCTTTCGGGTATAATATAGTCGACTTTCAATTTACGATCTCTAAATAACACTCGGAACTGATTTCCAAAGTTATACCACGGCCATGGATTTACTAGATCGCAAACACGTGTAGGATGCCTATGCCCTGTACACAGGACTGACAGATTCTATCTTGATACGCATAGGATATCATAAGCATCAGTCCACACCCAACGAATATGAGGAGGTCTGATCTAAATAGATCGGTGACATGACTGTCATCAAAGTGTGAAGGATAAATGTCTATACGAGTCTCCCGAGACTCATGGTTCATTGGGATAAACCATCGGACCAAGTCACGATATACGATATTTACTGGTCTCAGCGGATTTTGCTAACCGACCCGTGTTAGTAAATCTTGACCATGAACTTTATTTAAGGATATACAACTTATAGTGACGCTTGCCAATGTCAATTACAAACTACGTTGTAACTGTGCACTACATTGTAAATCCTAGGGTCTTTGTCTAATATACACGTATCACTAAACCAGATTTAGTTTCAATCTAATCGTAATTAGATATCTAATCGCAATTAGATCGAAATATTCTAAAAAGACAAGAGGTGCTACCATTAAATGGAATTGTTTGTATTTATGAATCAGACATAAATATGATTTGGATTGGCACTCGTAGCACCAACCCTAACATATTGCTCCCGAAGAAGCGCAATATGTGTTAGCCGAATTACACGAGGGGGAATATGGAAATCACTCGAGAGGAAGAAGTCTTGCTTGTCGAGCCCACACTGCCGGGTATTATTGGCCAACAATGCGAGCCGACGCTATTGATTTTGCTCGTAAATGTGAGAAATGTCAAAGGTTCGCCCCAGTCTCCCATCTCCCACAAGAGAAACTCAATAATACTTTATCCCATTGGCCATTTATGAAGTGGGGAATAGACATTGTGGGGAAACTTCATGTCGCCTCGGGACAACGAGTTTACATGCTGGCAATGACGCATTACTACTCTAAATGGATCGAAGCAGAAGCCTTCGCGAGGATAAGAGACAAGGAAGTACGTAGCTTTTTATGGAAGAACATCGTTTGTCGTTTCGACCTACCCAGGGAGATCGTTACTGACAATGGTTCCCAATTCATCAGTCATCGCTTCCAAGATTTTTGCAAAAGTTGGGGAATCAAACTAAGTTTCTCCACCCCACGCCACCCACAAGCCAATGGTCAAGCCGAGTCTTCCAATAAAACCATAATGAACATCATGAATAAGAGATTGGAGAAAGCAAAAAGTGCATGGGCGGACGAACTCCCAGGGGTCTTATGGTCATACAGAACGAGTGTGAGATCTTCGACTGGTGAAACCCCGTTCTCCCTAACCTTTGGAGCTGAAGCGGTCATTCCCACCTACTGTAATGTTCATTCGCCTCGATACCAGTGGGCAGAAGAGCAAATCAATAGACAAATTTTGACCAATGGACTCGACACTATTGATGAACATAGGGAGAACGCATTCATACGACTTACAGCACACCGACAATGGATGTCCAAATACTTCAACAAAAATGTGAGGAGTAGGACATTCAAAGAAGGAGATTGGGTCCTACGAAAAGTTTTTCAAAATATGAAGGAAGTTAGGGATGGGAAACTCGGTCCTATATGGGAAGTTCCATATATCATCATAAAAGTTGTAGGTCATGGAGCCTACAAACTGAAAATAGAAGATGGTCGACATATCCAGAACAGTTGGAATGCAATTCACTTCAGGATATTCTACAGATAATAATCATATCTAGTGACTATAGATCACTCGGCAAATCGCAGTCCTACGACTAAAGGGCGTGCCTATCATTTTTTAGTGTTTTTTTTTGTTTTTTGTAATTCCGCCAAATTTTGTTTTGAATTGAACGCATTATGTTTTGACAATCTGACTACAATCAGATGATAAATAGATTATGCATCTACATCCAGGCGACAATAGAGATTTACATAAATGAAAGGAGAAAATTTTATACACCGGGCCAAGGTTACAAAGGTAAAAAAAACATTAAGTAGATCAAACTTCTGACCTTCGACGGGCGCGACCGGATCAACATGTGATAAGTGTGGTTTATACCCACTTATTCCTACATTCATGACTTACTATTTTGTTAGATTCTGTATCATTTAATGTATTATATAGTTCTTTTATGTTTTATTTGTAGGAAACATTAGAACATTAAGAATAAAGCAAATACGCATATTTCGGGACCTATCAGGAGCATCGGACTCTAGAACTGGCAAAACCAGCATCAACTGCGCACTAAATTTAAAAAAGCTATAACTTTTTATCTAGAAAGAGTTACGAGACCCATAATATATCGATTTACATGTATTCGGTGAGATCTAGTCAATTGTAGGCACTGGCGCTGCGAGTCCCAAGTTCGTGGCGCCGCGGCGCCCTTAGAAAAACTAGTCCCATACATTGCACCCGCGAGTTGGGCGCGGCGCCCCGCAGCCCCCAAAATCACCAAATCTTAGGGTTTTCTTGTACCAATGAACCCAAAGCTTTATTATAAATAGATAAGCTTGTCCAAGACTCAAGGAGAGAGGCTAATACACAACACAAAATATAAAAAAACACATATTTTTAGAGATCCAAGGAGGAGGATTGAAGAGCGATAAGAGGAGACGAATGCGGTGCATCCGAAGACGAAGAGATTCAATTCAAGTTTTATCTTCTTGTTTCTTTCTTAGAACTCTAATGATTTCCATTAGATTCATGACTTTGTTTTCATTGTTTTTATCTATTGTCATAAACTAAACTCCTTAATTCTGGAGAATGATGTAACTGATGCTTGAACCTTTATATCGATTGTCGATTTTGTTATGAAGTTTTATTAAGTTTATTTATATTCTTTTGAGTTTAATGTGTCTTGGTTGCTGGCCACAATTAAGATGATGAATGTTTATAATCTATCACTCGAGAGAGGAGATTTGAATAGATCTAGAGAATATAACCTATGAGTTTTATAGAGTTCGAGAGAATATAAGTTCCTTTGAAGTCGTTAACATAGAATCACAAAGCGTAACGAGTTTGTTAACTACTAGATTTTTTTAGAGATATCGAAGTCTGTAGTTGATGATATTTTCACTGATACTCGAGAGAGGGAGTGGATATTTTCGGAGTCGACTTATAAATAATATAATTGAACAAAGATTAATTGGAATGACAAATACATAGGAGATAGCTGGGTGAAATCAGACTCTAGAATCTCTATCGTATTAGTTCCTCATATCTAAATATTTTTATATTTTATTTATTTAATTAAATCTTTGTTAATTATCGTCTAAATAAAGTTAGGATTATCAATTGTAGTATTTAGTGCAAGTTAACGCAATCCATGTGGGTTCGATACTCTTTCACTGATTTATACTAAAACTTGACACCGTACATTTGCGGTATGATATAAAATATCATACCAAGTTTTTGGCGCCGTTGCCGGAGGTTGTTTGTTTAATTCACATTAATACTACTACCAAGTAATCTTAGTTTTAATTTAGATTTTTATTTTTATTTTTAGTTATTTTTGTTTGTTTTGCATGTATTTTCTTTTATTTTAATTATTTAATTATTTTTTTTACTTTTATATTTTTATTGTTATATATTGTTTTTTTTTTATTTCGTGCAAGGAGAGTTGGAAACGAAGCAATGAAAAATCCTATTGTTGCACTGATAGCTCAAGTATCATCCTTCACGACTCATCTAGCAGTATTTACAAATCAAATGAGCCAACCGTTTATTGGAGCTGCTTCTGCTAATGGAATGCTCTTACCTAATATAAGAGCAGGATTTGAGCAAGTACAAGCTGAGCAGAAACCTTCATTAGAAGACCTCATGAGCACGTTTGTAGCTACAGCTTCAGAGAGGTTTAAGAAGAATGAGTCGAGGCTGAACAACATTGAAACACGTATGGGCAATATAAATGCAACAATGAAATCTTTAGAAATGCAAATTGGGCTGCTTGTTTCTTCCATGGCCAATCAACAGACATGGGTGTTTTCTAGTAATACTGAAGTCAACCCCAAAGAGCAATGTCAAGGCATAACTCTTAGGAGTGAAAAAGAGATTAAAGACATCCTTCAGGACTTAGGTAGTAAAGAAAAAGAAGCGGTATTTCAAGAGGAAACAGTAACGGAAGAAGAGAACAAAGGTGAATTGAAAATGAGAGGTCAAGATGAAGAAGTCACCTTTAGTGTTTTCATAGCCATGCCGAGTCCTCAAGGTGATGCAAAATGTCACAGGGTAGATATAATAGAGAAGAGAGTTGCAAACACGCAAGGTGAATCAGTATTTCAGTAACCTATGAGCATAGTGCAGCCATGCATAAAGGAAGATTCTCTGCAGCTAGACCTGAAACCACTCCCAAAGAGCCGCAAAAAGAGGAAACGAATGGTCAGTGCTCACTTGGAGATGATCCATGGAAGGTTAAAAAGGAGGTCGAGCCAATTTTGCAAAATGTGCAGTCCAAGATCAACAGACCCTGGAGGACCATCCATGGATAAATTGCCACAGCCCGCCAAGTTATATTTTTCATGTCACAACAGCCGGTGGATACTAAAGAAGAAGCCACCATGATCAATTGGGTGGTTGAGTCTGGCTGAAGACGTTAAACTTACGCTAGCGGTGAGGCAACCATTGTATTTGTTTTATTTTTATTTTCTTTATTTTATTTTTAATTTTTATTGTGTTCTATTTATTTATTTATTTGTTTTGCATGCTATTTATCAGGTAGCACGAGACACACAAAGCCCGTGCAACCAAATTCTGACAAGCAGGAGCCTGATAAACTCCATGCACGGTAGTGTTGTTTCTTACTTTGTTTCGCTATATTTATCTTACATTGAGGACAATGTAAATTTTAAGTTTGGGGGTGTGTGCATGTATTGATAGTTCCTGCTATATTTAAAAAAAAAATTGTTATTTCTTCCTTGTTAGTAAAGCATAAGTCTAATGTGTTGGACAATTATGACCCATAGCGTCACTATTTGTACAGATCACGGTGTTGTTGTACAAATTAACTATGTGACAAAGGAGATTGCACTCTTATCATTTGTGATTAGATCACCTAGATATATAAATGATAGGAGGTCCCTGTGATTTGTTCCTGGATTGAGAATGATATGAGACAGTATCAATCCACGAAGGATAAATCATTAAACATCCATAGTCAGAGCATTATCGAGATTGGACATCGATGAATGCGTAAAAGACTAGTATTACACTTGTGCGCGTTGTGAGGGCACAACGACATAGTTATCATATATTTGGGTATAGGATACTCATGCAAGTGTAATAGGAGGTTTTGTTTCACCGATGGTACGGGAAACAGCTTCGCTCTGGATAGACCCCATCGAAATTCCATTGGTAGTATGACTATGTGTTTATGGAAGTCTGAAATCAGGGTACGTGTATTTGGTCTTAACCTGAGACCTGCACCACTAATACTTGCGACAATCAATATACTTTGGTTGCGGTCGTCCAGGGCTTTAACAGGTTCTGTGTACGCCAATACTTTGTATATTGAGAATCATAGTATGTTGGGTGTGATGTCAAGACGGAAGTGTCACTCCAGTCATATGGAGTTGATGATCGCGCAGGGATACAAAACTGGTTCTCTAAAAAGGTTGCAACCGTCGGGATAATATGACTTGGTCATGATTATCCGATTTTAAAGAGACTAGTTGCTCGTAATCCGATATATGCTTCGTACGGGGCAGACACTGTACCAGCCCCAAGCCTTGCATGTGATAATCCGATACTAGACAGAAATATGCAATACTACGTATATACGCCTGATATAGATCCTTTATTCCTGTAAGGATATTTCCAGAGAATTGGGAGGCATGGTGCTTTGCTAGAAGCCAACCTTGTCTTGTAAATCGGTATAAACGTAGTACCAGGTACTTACATGTTCGGATAGTCCGACGACCGAATTTACTGCCAACATATCTGGGGATCTCATGGGTCGTTTCCCAAAGATTCACCGATGACGTATGACTCGTACTTTAATTAATCTGGGATTAATAAGATGAGAGAGAAAATTAATCTAGGATTAATTGCGGAGATATTTTATCTAGGATAAAATATCAATAAAAGAGAGATAACGATTAATTTGGAATTAATCGATTAATTAATATATTTGATATATTAAACGAAATTGGATTTCGACGCGGAATTAAAATTAGATTTTAATTCGGGCGAACGAATTAATTTAGAATTAATCTGTTAGCGACGTGAATAGTGATTTCGCTAGGCGTAATCATTTAATTACGACGCAACGGAAAATTCATTAATTTGGAATTAGCAAACCCGAGCCCGGGATTGTTTGCGAGCACATTCGCATTTCGAATTCGAGTGCGGCACGTAAGTCAAATCAAGCGTCAAATCATTAGTCGCATCAAGCATCAAATCACTTGTCACTTTGAGTGATGTGACTTGACAACTTGATTGATTGATGGATTGAAGTGAGTTGATGGAAAACATTTAATGCTTGACTTTTTGGAAAAGAAATGGTATATGTTTATTTTGTTTTTGAAAACAAAATGGATTACACATTTTTCATTATCTCTCTTCTCTCTTCTCTTTCTCATTTTCTCACGCCCAAAAGGGCTGTACAATTTCTGGTTTCTGGTTCACCAAAACCGTGAAAGGGAAGCACAAGTGCTTGAGATTTGTGGCAAATTTCAAGAGAGCTAGCACTCCGAGAGACATGCGAAGATGATAGGGAAGTCCACCCATGAGCCGGGAACCATTCGACGAAGCTTGGAGCTTGATGAAGGAATCCAAAAGCCCGAAACCAGTGAGCACTGGTAGTGAACTGCCGAGCAGTCCAAGAGTAAGCAGAAACGTTTTTGTTGCCTCCCGCGTTGCTTAACCGATCGATGTAAGTATTCTCCGACTTCCTCGAATGTATTCACACATGTTCATGCTTGATTTATGACCCTTGGGACCCTTGGAATCTCCAACAATGGTATTAGAGCATGGTTTAAAGCATGAAAAGGTTTAGGGTTAAAATTTGGGTAAATTGATTTTGAGCATGTTTAAATGAAATTGGATGATTTTGTATGCTTAATTGATGTTGAATTGAAGATTGATTGGATTAATTTCAAGAAATTGTGATTGGATCATTTTTTCCCCAAATTGTTGTGATGGCCGAATAGGTTGAGCCTTATAATGTCTTGGGATTTTTGATTTTTGATCATTGGATATGTTGGAAATCATTCGGGAATATGATTTAATGTCGATTGTGGAATTAAGTGGATTGAAACCAAATCGGATATAATTTCCCCACAAATGCCGAGACTTTGAGCATGTAAAATTGGGTTTGATTTTAATTAAATTGTGTTGGACATGATTTAATATTAATGAGCATGATTAATTGTACAAATTTGTGTTTTGGAAATAATGATTTGGGTGATTAATTATGTTAATGCACTTTGATTAATTAAATCGTAAAATTGGATTTTAGTAATTTAGTTAATTGGGCTAATTTTGGAAATTGGGCTTGAAATGTTGTAAATGGGCTTATTGGGCTTTGTTGTACAAAGTTGGGTTAAGGCAAATTTGATTGGATCCAATTGGGCCCAAAACTGCTTCCATAAAGCCCAAATGCGACTTAATGGACCTTTAAAGTTTAATTGGGCCTAATGGGCCAAGATTGAT
Organism: Zanthoxylum bungeanum; assembly: GCA_019454045.1. Taxonomy (NCBI): domain Eukaryota; kingdom Viridiplantae; phylum Streptophyta; class Magnoliopsida; order Sapindales; family Rutaceae; genus Zanthoxylum; species Zanthoxylum bungeanum. Next base: position 17,207 of record SKCR01036290.1, read on the forward strand.
TTCTAGGCTTATGGGGTAACTCCCGGATTGGATTTTGGTTATTCGGTTTGACCCGAGTTGACCAAAAGTCCATGCCTTAAGAAATTAATTAAAAGCCCATTGGACTTTAATTAAATTAACGTTGGACGTTAAACGGGCTTTGAGACCCGTAACGATTAAATTTGGAATTTAAGTCGTAAAGGTTCGTAAATAAAGTGTGATATTTAATTTGGAATTAAATAGTGAATTAGAGTTGAATGCATATTAAATTGGATTTAATGATGTAGTTTAATTTAATTGAAGAATTCGTACTTTCAGTACTTATTCGCAAAAATGAGTTTGACTCGAGAGCAAAATCAAATCGTTGTTTGAACATTGGATGATCACTAATTATCATATTAATTAATTTGATTAGATTGATTGATAACATGCTTGTGTGAATACATGGTTGCGATGCATGAATAATGTATATCGGATGGATATTAGATGGTGGGGCAATTTTAGAAATTGTAATAAATTTGATTTATTAATTGGACCTGCCTGTCCAGTCTTATACCTCATTATTCTTTGTATTCTCTTCTCACCTATTCCCCTCAATGTAAATGAGGTTTCATTAGAAGTGTAGTGTAACGGGTAGAAGCAAATAAATGTGCTAGCGGGAGAGAGAAATGGAGAGATTTGATCTAGGATCAATGTGTAAAGTATCCATCCGCATATCATTATTATTTTATCATATGCGCTTTATTATGTGTTTAGAATGCATGTTTAAGGGTGTATGATGATGATACCTTAACAAAGATAATAAATTGGTTGCCAATTTGCACTCGAAAAACCCTCGCAAAATATTAAGCGTTTTTCCTTCCATTGAGTGATTCTCACTCAAGATCTAAGACGGCATTGGTTTGTTGGCCAAAGTCAAGGCCTTTGTCTGTCGAGGATGTGTTTGAATCACGAAGGCTTTGTTCCATATCAGTGTCTTGTCCAAGTTTTGGTTTGTTGGCCAAAGTCAAGACCACTTCTTGTCCATCGACATTGATTACGAAGCTTTCCATGGTCAATGGGTCGCGCTTAACTGGGATCACTAAGTTTGTTGTGCCAAAGCCAAGGTTTAGTTGATTCAGAGGAAAATGTTAGGTAATACATTGGATGTATTGGCATATATAAGATATATGTTTCGGACTTGGATGTCCCCCTACCGGATCTAGGAATTGGATTGGATCCAATCGATCTTAGAGATCTACCTAGTTAATTATCATACAATTTGTTGGCCAAAGTCAAGATTGTGTGATATTTAACGGGATCCTAGCCCACTAGGAAACACGGTTTCCCGAGTACTCGACAGATGGTTAGAGGCTCGCCGAAAAATAGTTGGAGGCAAGAATTGAATTTGCAATAATCGTTCAATTACTCGCCATACGCGCTCAAACAAATATCATTCGTCAAATATATTAAATGTTAGTTGGACTAATATTTAAATGTTATTTTTAATAAATAGTTGGACTATATTCAAACTATTCATTTATAATTGATTTTATAATTAGATTATAGTAATCAATATAATTGATTTTAATCTATTAAATTATAGTTGATTAAATAGTTGGACTATTGTAATCATTATAATAAATAGTACCTAAATCATTGATTAAATAGTTGGACTATTAAAATCAAGATAAAATTGAAAGATTGACATTTAAAACATGATCCTAGGGAAAATGTATTTAAATGGTTTAATTTTCAAATTGGGAATAAATTTCAGGATGGTCCTGGAAAATAATAAGTTACTTTATTTGATAAAATAACATATTAAGCCTAAGCCCGGAGTTAAGCAAATAGTAGAGCATAATCTTTGGAAGATTTATATAATGATAACTTTAGTGCTTAATCCATTAAGCTTGTCGCAGTCGACTCCTTAATTTCTTTGTCAGAACTAAGGATTAGATCCTTAAAGTATGATAATGAAATTGAAGGATCTTCAAAGAATCTATTTTTAGAATCTTAGAAGTACTAAATTGCAATTGATAACTCTTAGAGAGTTAATGACTATTCTCAAGGAGACAAAGTAAAAATTTGCAATTAGGCAAGTAGCGCAAGGCGCACATTACTTCGATATTCTAGAAGACCAAAGGCTTCTGGAATGTGAAAAGGGCAAAGGCAAAATCATTATAATCTTCTAGGAAGATAAATGACATATCCCAAAATGTCTGCCTAAATTGTGGCAAACGGGATCGCGGAAGCGTGACTGCCATTTGGACAAAGCAGACATGAAGGAATTGAAGAACGAGCAAGGCTCTGACTTCAAATATATTTGTCATAATTATGTTCACTATTAGTATTAAAATTAGATTTTAAATACTTAGTGTGATACATAAATATACATTGATGTTCAGAATCTGCTTTGAGCAGGATACTGATTTCAATTGAGATTTATCTGTGAATTGGAAACGGGACGAAGGTCGATGTTTTAACCGTAGACACCTAAGTTTAGGAACTACCCTTGGGTGTGTACCTAAAATAGGAAACTGTTATAATGTAACTAGTTTGACTAGATACATTATCTCTATATCAGTGTATAACCCGCTGCGGGTGTACCTTTATATTCTAGAACACTAAAGTGTTTTATTATATAAAGATGATATTGAGATATACACATTAGATGTGAATAACAGAGTTTATATTTTGAATATAAATAAAATCTCAAACATATAACATGACAAACAAATAGCTCGAACTGATTTGATCAGAAGAAACTAATTGTGGCATTGTTGTCTGGGACACAATCAAACAAGACTCGTATATCCACACTTTCGAAGAGTGGGTACTTGGACATATTTGATTCTATTCAAATAAAGTCTATGAATCTAGTTTATTGGGCAATGTGCCTAAAACACTATTTACTTGGTAAAAATACAAATGCCACAGATTTGTTAGCCCTAGTTCATAGTGAAACAAGTGGGCCCATATCTAGCTAGGCTAGATGTGGATATGAATATTTCGTGACCTTCACAGATGTGGCATCGCGTTATGGTTATGTGCTTCCTTTTGGAACACAAATCAGAAACTTTTACAGTTTCGACACGAAATAGACAAACAGATCGGCTAAAGCATTAAACCGTCACGGTAAGACCGTAATGGAAAATAATTAAACGATAAGTTTCTTGTATACTTGAAAGAGTATAGTATTCTTTCAATGAGGACTCCTCCCGGAACACGTCAAAGTGACGGTGTGTCCGAACGGATAAACCGAATTTTGTTGGACATGTTAAGGTTAATCATGAGTCGCTCTGAGCTACCATTTCCTTCAACGGATAAGAATTAACAGTGCAAGAACTTATTTTGAATAAGGTTCCATAAAAATCTGTTTGACAGATATCATATTAGATTTGAACGGGAAAGAAACCGGGTTTCACATTCCTGTAAATTTGGGAATGTTGGGCATATGTTTGGATGATACCAAACTAAAACCCAAATTGATAAGTGCCAAATTATAGGTTATTCTAGGGATACTATAAGTATTGTACTTATACAACTCACATGAGAACAATTAGATTGTTGCTCACCATGCGGTTTTCCTAAGAGGAATATCGATATGCAGTGGTAAGTGGGAGGATAGTAAAACTCGATGAAAATCAGAGTAATACTATTCAAGGCACTGATTCCTAATGGAACATAATAGTTCATCAATGATGAAACTATACCATAATCCTTGAATACACAAGAACCGCGTATGTCGGAGAGAGTCAGAAAACAACCTGGGGTATGGGTTTCTGATCTCACCTCATAAAGATGTCTATCTTTTTTAGGTATACCAACTGACTATGTATGAGGAAGTGATACAAGGTATCGACTCCCTATTATGACAAAGTGTCATAAGTCCGAAATGGATTCCATGTATATCAACAAGTTTGAATACTAGTTGATATACCGCAAGGCATTATGCATATTGGTACTTTATAAGTCTTCAAGGAAGACATACATGGATGGCAACATACCAACGTGTAAAGCTAGGCTTTTAGCGGAAAGGTATCGTTATCAACATTGTGTTGATTACGATTCAACCTTTTATCTATTGCCACGGTAAATCCATTTGGATAATGCTTGCTAAAGCTGCATGTTTCATTTATGAAATATGGCAGCTTAACGGGAAAAATCACTTTCCTGAAAAGGAAACCTTTCGGAAGCTGTCGATTTTTCGTACCATAACTAGCAAACAAGGTTTGCAGGTTATTCGATCCATGTTTGGATTGAAGCAAGCATAGGTTCTAGGAATTATCGTTTTGATGTAATCATAATGGTTTATGATTTAATTCAAAACGAAAATGATTCTTATGTATATAAGAAGGGTTAGTGGGAGCGCACTGACAGTGGCTGTCCTATAAAATAATGATAATACTTCATTTCTTGGAAATGATATTCCCATAAAAACTATCGGTGAAAGCTTGGCTTTCAAAAAACTCTCCGAGAACTCGTACGGATGTTCTCCGACCTGGTGTCTCAAACGCTTTGAGCATATGGATTCACAAACAGGCCAATCCAAGTGATAGTCATTGGATTGATGTTAAGAACATCCGTTAGTATCTTAGAGATCTAAGGATGTTGTATTAAACTATGGAGATGGAGAACTTGAAGTGACTGGGATCACTGTAGCAAGTTTCCTAAACCGATAAGACGACTATAAGTCGCAAACGGTACTACAAAGTTTGAATAACGGAACAGTTAGCTGGAAATCTTCCATGCAAGATACTGTTACCGAATAAACAATAAATGCGGGTTATTGATGCAGCTGAGGCGGCAATAGAAGCCTTCTAGGTCGATAACAAATCTAATTAGATTAGATATAGTTCTGTTAGCAGCTGAGCTAGGCGTCAGCCAGGCTAAAGAATTATTGGTCTCATCAACGATCCGGATATATACTTCGATATTCATATGATTCGTTCGGATCATACATCGTGGCGATGTGATGATCGAATAAATCGCATTAGACGATAATCATGCAAATCCGCTGACGAAAGCCTTTTCTCAGCAATTTGAGCCAACCGTAAATAGTTCGGCTGTAAGACACTCGAGTGACTGGCTATAGGCCAAGTGGGAGATTGTTGGACAATTATGACCCATAGCGTCACTATTTGTACAGATCACGGTGTTGTTGTACAAATTAACTATGTGACAAAGGAGATTGCACTCTTATCATTTGTGATTAGATCACCTAGATATATAAATGATAGAAGGTCTCTGTGATTTGTTCCTGGATTGAGAATGATATGAGACAGTATCAATCCACGAAGGATAAATCATTAAACATCCCTAGTCAGAGCATTATCGAGATTGGACATCGATGAATGCGTAAAAGACTAGTATAACACTTGTGCGCGTTGTGAGGGCACAACGGCATAGTTCTCATATATTTGGGTATAGGATACTCATGCAAGTGTAATAGGAGGTTGTGTTTCACCGATGGTACGGGAAACAGCTTCGCTCTGGATAGACCCCATCGAAATTCCATTGGTAGTATGACTATGTGTTTATGGAAGTCTGAAATCAAGGTAGGTGTATTTGGTCTTAACCTGAGACCTGCACCGCTAATACTTGCGATAATCAATATACTTTGGTTGCGGTCGTCCAGGGCTTTAACAGGTTCTGTGTACGCCAATGCTGGGTATATTGAGAATCGTAGTGTGTTGGGTGTGATGTCAAGACGGAAGTGTCACTCCAGTCATATGGAGTTGATGATCGCGCAGGGATACAAAACTGGTTCTCTAAAAAGGTTGCAACCGTCGGGATAATATGACTTGGTCATGATTATCTGATTTTAAAGAGACTAGTTGCTTGTAATCTGATATATGCTTCGTACGGGGCAGACACTGTACCAGCCCCATGCCTTGCATGTGATCATCTGATACTGGACAGAAATACGCAATACTACGTATACTACGCCTGATATAAATCTTTTATTCCTGTAAGGATATTTCCGGAGAATTGGGAGGCATGGTGCTTTGCTAGAAGCCAACCTTATCTTGTAAATTGGTATAAACGTAGTACGAGGTACTTACATGTTCGGATAGTCCGACGACCGAATTTACTGCCAACATATCCGGGGATCTCATGGGTCGTTTCCCAAAGATTCACCGATGACGTATGACTCGTACTTTAATTAATCTGGGATTAATAAGATGAGAGAGAAAATTAATCTAGGATTAATTGCGGAGATATTTTATCTGGGATAAAATATCAATAAAAGAGATATAACGATTAATTTTGAATTAATCGATTAATTAATATATTCGATATATTAAACGAAATTGGATTTCGACGCGGAATTAAAATTAGATTTTAATTCGGGCGAACGAATTAATTTAGAATTAATTTGTTAGCGACGTGAATAGTGATTTCGCTAGGCGTAATCATTTAATTACGACGCATCGGAAAATTCGTTAATTTGGAATTAGCGAACCCGAGACCGGGATTGTTTGCGAGCGCATTCGCATTTCGAATTCGAGTGCAGCACGCAAGTCAAATCAATCGTCAAATTATTAGTCGCATCAAGAGTCAAATCACTTGTCACTTTGAGTGATGTGACTTGACAACTTGATTGATTGATGGATTGAAGTGAGTTGATGGAAAGCATTTAATGCTTGACTTTTTGGAAAAGAAATGGTATATGTTTATTTTGTTTTTGAAAACAAAATGGATTACACATTTTTCATTATCTCTCTTCTCTCTCTCATTTTCTCACGCCCAAAAGGGCTGTACAATTTCTGGTTTCTGGTTCACCAAAACCGTGAAAGTGAAGCACAAGTGCTTGAGATTTGTGGAAAATTTCAAGAGAGCTAGCACTCCGAGAGACATGCGAAGGTGATAGGGAAGTCCACCCATGAGCCGGGAACCATTCGACGAAGCTTGGAGCTTGACGAAGGAATCCAAAAGCCCGAAACCAGTGAGCACTGGCAGTGAACTGCCGAGCAGTCCAAGAGCATGCAGAAATATTTATTTTGCCTCCCGCATTGTTCAACCGATCGATGTAAGTATTCCGCGACTTCCTCGAATGTATTCACACATGTTCATGCTTGATTTATGACCCTTGGGACCCTTAGAATCTCCAACATAATGATGAATTTGTTTCTTTAAATGATAAATCTCAATTGATTTTTATCTGATGCCTTGAGTATGTGATCTAGGTTAGACTCGTAAGCACTTAATAATAGGTTTTTAGCAGTAAGAACCTATGTAGTGGCAAAGTGACTAGTTGAAGAAATTGTTTGCCGATGAATGACTGTTTGCTTAGATATCTATCTCAATATGCTAATATTATGATGTATGGTATGATAAGAAAAAATGAAACCACCTATAACTGATAAGCGTGAAGCTACCCATGGGCGAGTGTTAGGACCACCATGAGGAGAAATGATACCTTAAAAGGTAGGTGCGTTTGAAAAAAAAAAGAGAAAAAAAGAAAAGAAATAAGAAAATAAAATCATACCATACGGAGAAAAGAAAGGCAATTACAAAATTAAATTGAGATATATAGGTTGGTTTGACCCATCAGATCTCAATTTTTGAGACGAAATCATTAAGTTGGCTTACTTAGGAGTCAAGTTGTTAATGAACCTGTACACCCACACACTGTGAGTCTGGCTTAGATGGTTTATTCAAGAACTTGGATTTGAGTCGCAGTTGAGTACTTTGAAGGTTCTCTGATTTCATTGATAAACATTCTTTGAGGACAATTTTATGCATAACTATCAGGACTATTTTATTTGTTTTAATTATTTTTATATTTTGCATGATTGTGTGTGAATGACGTTTGTGGGTATCGTCGCTGTAAGCCCTCACGAGACTATAACTCATCCACTAGGGTCGCCTATGGGTTTAAAAGCTTGTTGCATACGCTAAATGTAATCGTGATCCCTACGAAAGTGGCCTAGTTAATTTTGTTAATTTTATTTATTTATTTATTTATTTTATCTTTTGCTCGGGACTAGCAAAATCTTAAGTTTGGGGGTGTTTGATAAGTGTGGTTTATACCCACTTATTCCTGCATTCGTGGCTTACTATTTTGTTAGATTCTGTATCATTTAATGTATTTTATAGTTCTTTTATGTTTTTTTTGTAGGAAGCATTAAAACATCAAGAATATAGCAAATACGCATGTTTCAGGATCTATCGGGAGCATCAGACTCAAGAACCGGCAAAACCAGCATTAACTGCGCATTGAATTTAAAAAGGCTATAACGTTTGATCTAGAAAGAGTTACGAGACCCATAATATATCGATTTACATGTACTCGGTGAGCTCTAGTCAATTGTAGGCACTGGCGCTGTGACTCCCAAGTTCTTCGCGCCGCTGCGCCCTTAGAAAACCAGTCTGATACATTGCACCCGCGAGTTGGGCGCCGCGGTGCCCTGCAGCCCCAAAATCACCAAATCTTAGGGTTTTCATGTACCAATGAACCCAAGGCTTTATTATAAATAGATGCGCTCGTCCAAGACTCAATGGGAGAGGTTAATACACAGCATAAAAATATAAAAAACACATATTTTTATAGATCCAATGAGGAGGATTAAAGAGCGACAAGAGGAGACGAATGCGGTGATGTCCGTAGATGAAGAGATTCAATTCGGGTTTTATCTTCTTGTTTCTTTCTTAGAACTCTAATAATTTCCATTAGATTCATGACTTTGTTTTTATTGTTTTTATCTATTGTCATGAACTAAACTCATTAGGAGAATGATGTAACTGATGCTTGAACCTTTATATTGATTGTCGATTTTGTTATGAAGTTTTATTAAGTTTATTTATATTCTTTTGAGTTTAATGCTTTTTGGTTGCTGGCCACAATTAAGATGATGAATGTTTAGAATCTATCACTCAAGAGAGGGTATTTTGAATAGATCTATAGAATATAACCTAGGAATTTTATAGAGTTCGAGAGAATATATAAGTTCATTTGAAGTCGTTAACATAGAATCACAAAGCGTAACGAGTTGTTAACTACTAGATTTTTATAGAGATATCGAAGTCTGTAGTTGATGATATTTTCACTGATACTCGAGAGAGGGAGTGGATATTTTCGGAGTCTTGACTTATAAACAATATAACTGAACAAAGATTAATTGGCATGACAAATACATAGGAGATAGCTAGGTGAAATCAGACTCTAGAATCTTTATCGTATTAGTTCATCATATCTAAATATTTTTATATTTTATTTATTTAATTAAATCTTTGTTAATTATCGTCTAAATAAAGTTAGGATTATAAATTGTAGTATTTAGTGCGAGTTAACGCAATCTCTGTGGGTTCGACACTCTTTCACTGATTTATACTAAAACTTGACACCGTACACTTGGGGTACGATATAAAATATCACCAACAGGTTGGGTTATTGGATCAGTCTCCATAGGCTGCTCTGGTCCAGACTCTTCCATGGCGGCCTTAGCAACTTTATCGACTGGATCACCGGCCATTGGAACCTCTTCAATTGTCTCGACAACAACTCCCTCAGTCTCTTCAACAACCACTTCTTTAGAACTGACCTCTTGCCCTCTTTTGGCCTTGGTGTCCTTAATCGACAGAAAGAGCCCAGCTTCCAGCCTCTCACCCAGTGTAATCCATTTTTTAGGGTTCCAAGTTATGAGAATGACATCCAATATATTTTTTATCAGGGGCAATGAGGTACCTTATGGGTAAAAAACTTCTTTCCACAACGGAGTCAACCTCAGCCATTTTTCCTCCAAAACCACCCTCCAATTCCTCTAAGGCGCAGGAATACTCAATCGATAATTCGTATTCACTACAACCCCAAGCGTCACGTCGAAGCTACGATTCCGATTCGAACCTGCAAAAGAGTTAATTGAAGAATGTTAGAGATTTTACGAGCCTTCAAATAAAAAAAGGATTAAGAATAACACTCACTCTTTATATCCCAACATTCAGGGATTCGACCAGACCCAATCGACCCAAATACACCCATCATCTCACAAAAAATAGGCCTTTTTCCATCCTCCTCGATCGTTTGTGGTCAATCCTGAAATCAAATGTTCACTCTTGTGTCGAAGGAACATATGGTATCTCCCCCTTTGAACTACGTGTTCCTTCATGTAATACGTGTAGAAAAGATCTTTTACTCCAAATCTAACCCCCAACTCAAACGTCATAACTTCAACCGACATCAAGACCCTCTAAGTATTTGGCATTAGTTGGGATGGGGCTATCCTATAGTGATCTAATACTTCCCATACAAGTCTAGGAATTTGGAACCTAAACTCATCTACAAAGGGGAGTTCGTAAAACCCAATCCACCCAGGGATCCTATAATCGATTCGTTCTCTCGAATAAGCTAATCTCATTTGAATCGACTTGGGAAACCGATACTTTATCTTCATCTCCCTTATGGCTCTTTTGGTTATTCTACTAGGAGAATTCTTAATTAATATATTGGTCGGCTCGCTGGTACTGGGTTCTCAAACCGATTCCGCTGGGATTATGCGAAGAGGAGGGACATCCTTAAGGATACCGAACAGAGCCTCTATCGACGCGACAGTCAGCACATCCTCTTCACCCCCGCTTAATGCGTCTCTACCATACATCCTAAAATGGGAAATGACCTGCAAGGGCGAGTCTACACACATTTCTATTGGTGTGTCACTCGAGGCTGAACGACTCTCAGACGACATAATCATTCACTCTGCAAACCACGAGGCAACCTAAAATTAATATCTCAGAAGATCAAACCCTAGTTTCACACAAACACGATCCTATCACTTCACCAAACTTCCTAAGGATCAATATGCCTAATCTAACCAAGAACATGATGAATCTCTCTATGAACAGCTTGAAGATATAAAGAACACAAAGGGAGATGCGAGGAGTACCTTAAATCGTGGGGAGCCCCAACCATTGCTACTCGAGAATAAATTTGGAAATGTGGCAAATGAGCCTAACTTCAAGTCTTCTTATAATCCTCTCCTTTTGGGCGCCTCATTTTCCAGCCAAAAATACCTCGATATTAACGCTACATTAATTGCAATTTAGGAAATCGAAGAAAACAAGAATCACTCAAAACCCAATAAGAACATTGTCGGCTCAGTACCCCTGCAATACTATCACGAAGAACCCCATGTCTGAACGACATATGAAGGTTCCATTACTTGCCCTACACGACAAAACATTCAAAGGTATAATATTAGCACCATCGGTTGACGCATTGCCTCAAGCCGAGTTATGTCAAGACATGAACCTTCATATGGTCCAGACGACACGTAGGCTCGAGTGGATGATCTTATGGCCCTCATCAGGTTCATTCGATGAGAGCATTCCCCAATTGGCTCATGATTGAGTCAAGTTCAAGACCTGGACCTTCATCTGGTCCAAACGACATGTAGGCTCGACTAGGTTCCTATTCAGGACCAGTCGAGTGGATGATCTCTTGGCCCTCATCATGTCTAGTCGATGGGAGCATTTCCCAAATTGGCTCATGATTGAGTCAAGTTCAAGACCTGGACCTTCATCTGGTCAAGACGACGTGTAGGCTCGACTAGGTTCCTATTCAGGACCAGTCGAATGGATGATCTCTTGGCCTTCTTCAGGTCTAGTCAACGGAAACCTTCCCCATTTGGTTCATGATTGAGTCAATTTCAAGACATGGACTTTCATCTGGTCCAGACAACGTATAGGCTCGACTAGGTTCATATTCAGGGCATGTCGAGTGGATGATCCCATGGCCCTCATCAGGTCCAGTCGACGAGATCATTCTCCAATTGGCTCATGATTGGGTCAAGTTCAAGACCTGGACCTTTATCTAGTCCAGACGACGTGTAGGCTCGACTAGGTTCCTGTTCAGGACCAGTGGAGTGGATGATCTTCTGGCCTTCATCAGGTCCAGTCGACAGGAACCTTCTCCAATTGGCTCATGATTGAGTCAAGTTCAAGACCTGGAGCTTCATCTGGTCCAGACAACGTATAGGCTCGACTAGGTTCCTATTCAGGGCCTGTCGAGTGGATGATCTCATGGCCCTCATCAGGTCTAGTCGACGAGAGCATTCTCCAATTGGCTCATGATTAAGTCAAGTTCAAGACCTGGACATTCATCTGGTCTAAAAGAAATGTAGACTCGACTAGGTTCATATTCGAGTCCAGTCGAGTGGATGATCTTCTGGCCTTCATCAGGTCCAGTCGATGGGAAACTTCCCCAATTTGCTTATGATTGAGTCAAGTTCAAGACCTGGACCTTCATCTGGTCCAGACGACATGTAGACTTGATTAGGTTCATATTCGGTACCAATCGAGTAGATGATCTCATGGCCCCCATCGGGTCCAGTCGACATGAACTTTCCTCAGTTAGCTTATGATTGAGTCAAGTTCAAGACCAGGACCTTCATCTGGTCTAGACAACATGTAGACTCGATTAGGTTCCTATTTGGTACCAATCGAACGGATGATCTCCTGGCCCTCATCGGGTCCATTCGACGGGAACCTTCCCCAATTGGCTCATGATTGAGTCAAGTTCAAGACCTGGACCTTCATTTGATCCAGACGGTCCAGACGACATGTAGGCACGATTTGGTTCCCATTCAGGACCAGTCTAGTGGATGACTTCCTGGCCCTCATCTGGTTAACTCAATGGGGGCACTCCCAATGGCTCATGTAGAGTCAAGCTTAAGGCCCGGCCTCCGTTCGAACCAGACAATATTAAGACTTCATTGGCCTTTTTGATCAGTGTAATGAATATTAATCTGGCCTTCAAACAGGTTCGGTCGACTGGGAACATCCTCATTGACTCATGTGAAGTCAAGTTGAAGATCTGGACTACACTCAGTCCAAACGATATGAAGGCTCCAATGGTCATCTGACCAGTCGTATGGAGCATATTTGGGACCATCATCAAATCTTGTCCACTGGGGACACTCCCCTTGATTCATGTCGAGTTAAATTTAAGAATTTTATAATATTATCCAGTCGACGTTGAAGGCACTCCATCACGTTCTGATCCAGACAACGGAGACATTACTACAACGCGTGTCGAAATCAAATGAAGTACTTAGATCCTTATTTAATCCATACTCTCGGGAAATAGTCTTACCTTTTTTGTTTCATACGACACGACCAACGAGTACTCTCCAAGCCAATGACCCATTGACTTAGAGAGTATGGGACAAACTGTACATGCCTAATTTGGGCTAAGGGCATTCTTGACTTTTCGCTTTAGTCCCTATATCAAATGTGCCCCAATCCCTCTTAACAATACCCAGAATAGACTCAGGTCCTAATTGCCATCTCAGGCCCACAAAGGAAGAGAGGCCCAACACACATCACCCATCAGTCTAAAGAACCCAAAACCCTCAGAGAAAGCCCATTTTTTGTAAGCCTATATTGGTCCAAATTGTTTCATAAGCCCATACCCAAGAAAATATCTTACAAAAATGGCATATTAACTCATCACTTGCCAGCCCACAAAACGTTTGGACTCATAACTCCCACTTTAATGGGTCAGCCGTTTCTAGCATCCAACAGATGAGCAATTAAATGTATTAAATGTACACGCCTATCAAGTGCATATAAATAACAGAGGTAATCTACAAGGGCTGGGGGGAGCATTACAACTTCCAGCTTAACCATTTTCTCCAGAGACCTCAAAACCGCCCTCACGACAATCCACGGAGATCGAGGTAGATTCTGACCTTGCATCTCTTCCTATTGTATCTATAGCTCGTTCCCATTATTGATTTGAGCGTCGGAGTGTCTTTGGTACCCACCACACCGGTGGGAACCACACTCACTCTACCTCTTGTTTTGCAGGATCGTTAGTGCCCCCTCTACGAAATCTCGATTGTGGACCTCGGGTGAAAACCAGAGTCTACAAAAATCCAGTTAACCAAAGAGAACATAAGTCACAACATGACGATCTTAATTATTTTAAGAGACTCATATAATACATGAATTCCACTAGGACATGATCACCATATTGTATTATTTTCCTTTAGATTCATCGTATTTCAATTTCAAATCGGGTGTCATCTAAATTTACCCACATTTCACGGTCTAGAATTAGAAAACTCTTATCAACACTTAAGAGAATTCGAAGAGGTATGTAATACTTGCACAAACCAAAATTATAGCATGAACATAATTCAACTCAATTTTTTTCCTTTTTCCTTAAAGGATAAAGCTAAAATTTGGTTGCAGAACCTTAGGTTAGGATCCATCAGAACATGGGAAGATTTGCAATAACAATTTTTGAAAAAAAAATTCCCTCTGCACATGACAAACTCTTTTAAGAGAAGAATCGCAACTTTCACACAAGAGTCGGATGAAACAGTTTATCAATGTTATGAGAGATTTAAAGAAATACTGAATGTTTGTCCACATCACAGATTTGAAAAATGGAGACTTGTTTCTTACTTCTACTAGGGTTTAACACTCCAAGGTAGACAAGTAATGAAAATGATATATTATGATGAATTTAGGAACAAAAGTCTTGAAGATACAATAGATTACCTAGAACATATATCAGATAATGCACAACATTGGGACATGATGGGCACTTACGAGTCATCTGTAAACCATAATTATCTTGTAGAGACATATTTAACCTTAGAGAAGACCATGACCTTTCTACTAAATATGCATATCTAGCAAAAAAAATTGAGGCATTAAGAATGAGGAAGAGTTATCATGTCAAGTCAATTCAAGAAGTTACATGTCATATCTGTAATTCAAATGAACATGTCACATAAATTTTTCCTATATTGCCAACTTTGCAAGAATATCTCCATGACCAAGTCAGTTCCATAAACACCTTCAATAGACTAATCCAAATTCATACTCCCAAACCTACAATTCTGGTTGGAGAAATCATCCAAACTTCAATTGGAGGAATGATAACCAAGTACAATCATCGCAACAACTTCCCCAAGTGCACTAGAATTTCTAAAATTCTCAGACTTATGCACCATATGCCTCACCATATAGGAAAACCCTTGAGGATACCTTGCATGCATTCATTGAGATATAAAAAGCCATCAATAATCAAAATATGCGAACATTGAGTGATCTGAAAGATACATTTGCCAAAATCACATATGCATTAACCATTTATGAGGAATGAAAATTTTATGCACGACCACAACTAAACCCCAAGAGTCATTAAGACCCTCATGATGGTAGTTCTGGTAGTCAACACATATACCAAGTTAAATATGTTATTACTCTTCGCAATGGTAATGTCATCGAAAGACCCATAATTAAATCTCATAAATTTGAAAATAAGTCAGCTTTTGAGGGTAAAGAAGAGGTTGATAAATCAACACCTATCACTGAGAATAATAATTTTTCACATGCACTTTCATTTCCTCAAGTATTAAAAACAAAGAAAATTGAACCATTCCCCATATATATATGAAATATTCTAACGGGTGAAGGTCAATATTCCTTTGTTAGATGCCATCAAACATGTATCATCTTATACCAAATTTCTGAAAGACTTGTGCACTGTTAAAAGAAAACATCAGGTAAGAAAGAAAGCTTTTCTAGCTGAACACGTAAGTTTCATTCTCTTGACCAATAATGCATTAAAATAAAAAGACTCTGGTTATCCTATTATTTCTTGTATTATTGGAAATCATAAAATTGAACATGCATTACATGATCTTGGAGCTAGTGTTAATTTGCTTCCATTTTCGGTTTACCAATAACTTAATATTGATAAGTTAAAACCAACTTCAACTACTCTTTTACTTGCTAATAGATCAATTAAGGTGCCGAAAGGAATTATGAAAGATGTGTTATTACAAGTCGATAAATTCATATATCCTGTGGATTTTATTATCTTGGAAACACAACATGTAGCAGACAGTTACAAAGTCAATTTCTGTAATACTTGGTCGTCCATTTTTAGCAACAAATAAGGTTTTAATTAATTACAGGAATGAATCATGAATATTTCCTTTAGCAATATGACATTGGACTTAATATTTTTAACATATGTAAGCAGCCATACGATAAAGAAAATGAAAATGAGAGCATGAAACTAATGAACCAATTTTGGAGGAACATATTCAGGAGAGTGAATCTGACCCTACGGAAATCTGTACAACTAATTTTCTTAAATCAAGTAAGTAATTAGATACATATATTTCTAATGATTTTTATTTTCTCGATTCTACATATGTACTGTAAGACGATGAATATAAGCAATATTTTTTGGAATTAAAGACTTTGCCAAAAGGATTGAAATATGCATTTCATAAAAATATACAAACTTACCCTATGGTAATTTCTTCATTTCTAACAAGTGATCAATAATATAAGTTGTTAAATATTTTGGGAGGACATAAACTGACAAATGGATGGACTTTAAAAGATATAAAAAGTATTAATCATTTGATCTGCACACATAATATATATTTAGAAAATAATATCAGGACATATCGTCAACCTCAAAGAAGATTAAACCCTCACATGAAAGAAATGATAAAAATGGAAGTTTTTAAACTTTTTGATGTAGACATTATCTACCATATCTCTGATTGTAAATAGGTAAGTTTTACACAAGTTGTGCCTAAATAGTCTGAAATAACTGTTGTTAAAAATGATAAAGGAGAGTCGATTATAACTCAAATCCCATCAAGTTGGCGTATGTGCATTGATTATATAAAATTGAATGACATCACTAGAAAACCCCATTTTCTTTTACCATTTCTTGACCAAATTTTGGAAAGAGTAGCAGGACATTCTTACTACTGCTTTCTTGATGGTTACTCAGGTTATTATCAAAATCCAATTGTCTTAGAAGACCATGAAAAGACCACATTCACATGTCCATTTGGAACATTTGCCTTTAGAAAAATGTCATTTGGAATTATAATGCATCAGTAACATTCCAACGATACATGTTAGACATATTTAGTGATATAGTTTAATATTGTTTAGAAGTCTGTATGGATGATATAACTATTTTTGGGAACTCATTTGATAATTGCTTGAATAACTTGGAACATGATTTGAAAAGATGTGAAGAAACAAGACTTGTGTTAAATTGAGAAAAATATCATTTCATGACTAATTCAGGAATTATTTTTGGTCACATTGTGTCATCAAAAGGTATTGAGGTTGACAAGGAAAAAATAGAGGTAATCTCTAAATTTCCACCACAAAAAACAGTCAGGGAAATCTGTTCTTTTTAGGACATGTATGATTTTATAGGAGGTTCATTAAAATTTTTAGTACTATATCCATACCACTGTGTAACCTCCTATTAAAATATGCAACATTCGAATGGATAGATGATTGTCAAAAATCATTTGAAAAGATTATATGACTTTTAACTTCTGCTTCATTATGTAATCACTGGATTGGTCTTTACCTTTTGAGCTAATGTGTGATGCCAGTGACTATGCAGTTGGCGCAGTATTAGAACAAAAAATGAAGGTAAGCCATATGTAATTTATTACACAAGTATGACTTTAAATAGTGCGCAAAATAAATTACACTACCACAGAAAAAGATCTACTTGCTGTAATATTTACATTGGACAAATTGATGGAGTTGGTGATTGGAGTGCCAATACGATTTGTACATTTTATTATTTATTAATAAAATAACTATATTTTTCATTTCATGCCTTATTAATTGTATTGTCATTATGCGTATTAGATTGATGTATAGATATGCTAAGAATGACATCGACCTTAGAATAGTTTTAACACTAGTTGTAAACTATTCTTAAAGTAAGTATTCATAGTCGTTGATTTTGGAATACGGTCGAATTCCTATAAACTAGAAGACTAGCACATGTAGTATATTGGAATTGGAGTTCCAATGGTTTAACGCTATGCACCATAAGTTTTGGAAACGCGTATAGACATGTGGGTATTCGTTGAAGCGAATACTGAATGACTCACAGGCGATTCCTAAAAGTTGGAAGTACACACCACCATCAATAGGAATCTCCTCGAGTCGAGTAGCATATGTAATCCTTTGACTATATGATAACATTGATTTTGTGTGAGATCCTCCACACTTTGATGCCATGTATGTCAGAAACCTTTCATGGTCTGGCCTCTATATGTTCATTGGGTGTGGACCGATGCACTCAGTACTCAAGTGCGAAGCAAGATAGGATCTGTCGGCCCATATGTGTACCATAAGGGATTTAGGTATCCATGTGAGTAAAGTCACGATTCTTAAAGACTTTGGCCAAAGCCGATCACCTATGGTGGATCACATCAGTTGTAAAGAATCTTGGACATGTCGACATGAGATGTGCCCCTTGAAAACTTGAAGGTATATTCTATGTTTCCTAAGCACAACTCAGATAGCCTACGACAGAGGGATTGTTAAACATATGTGATGACATCAACTTGTAAAGTTCAGAAAGGTCGTTCATGTTCTTCACGAATTCGGAGGTGGCCGAATTACGTACATATTAGCTAGACTTATATGACGAACGTGTCCGAACTTAGAGAGTCCCAATATGAAGTGTACTCGTTGAGCACTTGGGTAGCCGATTATTTTTTATAAAAGATAATATTCGATATTATAATTATCAACTAAGATAATTAAGTGTTATTGGATAACATTGATTATTTACTTTGACCTAATTGAATTAATTGGATTAATTCAATAATTACACAAGGGCTTAATTGTAAAATCATAATTATCTCTACCATTTGAGGATATTATGGTAATTGTAAGTATGTAATAATATGTGGTTTTGGCTTGATTTAATTGGATTAAATCAAGGTGGCAAACATTTAACTAATCCATTTCCTAATCCTTGGCTTGATTTAATTGGATTAAATGAAAGTGGGAGACAATGGAGATTAGTCACACCTAATTATACATATTTGGATAAATTAGATTAAGCCCACTTAAAAGTTGATTACAACTTTAATTAATTTAACATTGCCTAAGTTTTGCTATAAATAGCGAGCTTTAGAAAGGTTTTAATTACAAGTTCAAATACAAGAAAATTCTTGGAGAGATTAGCCTAAGTTAGAGAAGTGTTTAGAGAAGCTTGTGAGGTCTATATAACATTTCATCTAGGAGAAATCAAGATTAGATCTTGAAGTGAAGCTTGCTAGCATTGGAAACAAGATTGGATATTGGAGTCAAGCTTGCACATCTTGGAGGTTCTCCAATAATTTCAACAAATGAGAGGTAGATTGGATCTTGCATCAAGCTTACTAGGTAAAGTTTGATCTTCTCATAAGCTATGTTTATTTGTGTATTAGATGCATGATCACATAGTTTAATGTTGAATAAGGCTAATCAATTGTGTTAGGATACTTTAGAAGTATAAACACAACATGCTTATAATTTAGGTCAAAGATGTTCATGTTGGACATGGAACAATTAATAAGAGTTTGGAACTCTAGATTAAAGCTTAGATTTATGGCTACCATTCTAGATTCACTTGACCACCTTTAGGTGAACTAGAATTGTTCATGAGACATTTCTAATTGGGATTCTAAAATGTTTGTGTATTGGATTCAAAATTTACGCAAATGCGTATTTAGAATAAATTTATGTTTTTGTAAAAATATTTGATATTTTCAAAAACTTGATTTTTATTCTATAACATGTGTTAATGTTGGTTTTGAAATTAAAAATTAATTTTGGGTGTTTTTGAAGTATTTAGGGAAGATATGAAGTTATTAGGGTCAAAGACCTTAATTGCTTCATCTCACTGGAATGTGAGTTGAAGCTTTGATTTATAATTGAAAAAAAAAAGGAGATTTGCCGCGCACACTGTAGCACGCCCGTACACGCTAAGCGCGCGACAATTTTGTTTTCGCTCGTTTTGGAGTTTCTGAACTCCGATTCAGTCCCGGTTTTTTCCTATACACTCGTAATGGAATCTAGTATTTTGTTAAATAATTTAAAATTACACCATACTTGATATCCATGGGTTAGACCCATTTCCGCTGCCCGGGGCACCTATCCGACCTTAGGGGTTCCATAACTGCCTCAACAGAATGATATCAGTAACAAAGGTTTAACCACACAATACATATTTTGAATCTATGCCATAGTAATTTTAATTTAATTATGCATAAGGCATATTAGATATGTATTGCATGTTTTAAATTAAAACATTGACCTATTTAAGTTAATGACTTGATTGTCATAAATCTCCCATGATTAGGTGATTATTTTCAAGTAATAGTATTAATAATGTTGGAGCATTATTGGATGGTCCGTCTTGTTAATACGGAGATGAATGAGTTCTTACTACTTATATTCAATATCGTCATTAGTGTGAGGGTATAAGTGCTGGGAACTTAGTTTGCTCCGGTAAAACATTAGATGTAGCGTGATGAGTTAACGTAGTCACCCAATATCATCATTAGTGTGAGGTGTACATACGAAGCTCATTAGTGCACATTGACAAGTATACACCTAGAACACGTCTTAATCCAATATCGTCATTAGTGTTAGGATAAGAAACGGTTCAGGACCAAACCAGGAGTCACATGAAGTGATTGACCTTGGAGGTCTACCTAATGAGTTTACAAATAGCAATATCGTCATTAGTGTAACGCTGGAGTAAATATCATGGGTTCCACTTTCCGCTATGAAATTTTGATAGTCAAATTTCTATTTTTTCCGTTAAGGGAGATTACAGAATTACGTAAATTAGTGGGATGGCATTAATAGATTTAAAATTCCTTAATCAATTAGTGTTATCACTTTTGAAATTAAAAATGTTCTGCTACTACTAAAAAATGTTGTCTTGTAGATGGCTGCCACTAATCCATTAATGAAACTTTTGGATTCCAATAAGCTAAAAGGAGCCGAAAACTATTTCGAATGGAAAATGAACATGCGCATTGTCTTGAAGTATGAAAAGTTGACTTATGTCACTATCAATCCAGTGCCTGTTGATATCGATCATGACTCCACTCCAGAAGAGCGAGAAACTTTTGATAGATGGAAGGATGATAACCTGAAAGTGAAATCCTACATCTTGAGATCGATGGTTCCAGATTTGATGAGATAATACATTGAAGTACCAGATGCTTGGAGCATCATGCGAACACTTAAGGAGTTGTTCGAAGAAAATCAAGAGATGGAACTTTATCGAAGGTCTAAGGAATTATTCCGTGCTGAACTTAAGAAGGGAAGAACTTTCAGCACTCATATTTTGAACATGATCGACCAGATTCGATATCTGGAATGACAGGGCATTGTGTTTGATAAACGGCTAGGCTGTAATTTGATTATGTCTTCTTTACTTGGTTCTTATGCTGACTTTGTATTAAATTTCCATATGCATTCGATGCAAGCCACATACGAAGAACTTTATAACATGCTACGCACGGCAGAGTAAGATTTGAAGAAAAACAACCCCACACTATATCTCCATGGTGAAGCTGGCTCTTCAAAGACTTCAGAGAAGTAAAAGAAAATCAAAATAAGGAAGAATAAGATATCAAAGAAGAACTCCAAGAAGCGTAAAGGCGCAAAATCGAAATTAGCTCGTGACCAATATCTACAATGCAAGAAGTCTGGACGCTAGAAGAAGGACTGTCCAAAACTTAAAGGAAAATCAGGACCCTCAGGTCCGCTTTGTATTTTTCCAATTATTGACATCTCATTAGCCTTAGATGCAAATAGTGGATGGGTGTTAAACACTGGCAGTCCTACTCATATTTGCAATTCCCTACAGGAAATGAGGGTTAAAAGAAGGCTAAATAAAGGGGAGATCCATCTTAGAGATGACAATGGCGAGACATTGGATGTCAAGGCCATATGAACTGTTGTTCTAGATCTCCCAAATATATGTAAATTAGATTTGCATAACTGTTATTATATTCCCTCAATTATCAGACAAATAATATCACTGTCAATATTAGATAAAGAGGGATATAAAATAAACATTAAGAATGAAACTTTATGTTTGTATGATAAAGATAATTTATTGAAATGTGAATGTTCTTTATCAGTCACTATGTTTTGGAAACATGTAGATATGTCTTTAATATAGAGAAAAATACAAGTAGGAAGTCTGAACTAAATAATACTGAATTATGGCATATGAGATTGGGCCACATAGGTGTTAGACGTCTATCCAAATTGGTAAAGGATGGCTTGATTGAAAATCTTACCTTAGATCCTTATCCGATTTGTGAGTCATGTATCCAAGGAAAGATGACAAAGGCCCCATTTCAAGGTATTGGACACCGTGATGGAGATTTACTGGAGCTAATACACAGCGATGTGTGTGGTCCATTAAATCATGCCGCTCATGATGGTTCAACATACTTTGTGACTTTCACAGATGATAAGTCTAGATATGAATATGTCTATCTGATGAAATATAAGTCGGAAACATTTGACAAGTTCAAAATATTCTGAAACGAAGTAGAAAAATAAACTAGTAAATTCATCAAATGCCTTAGATCAGATCGAGACGGTGAATACATGAGTGAAGAATTCAGAAATTATTTAAGGGAGAATGGAATTATCGCCCAATATAGCCCACCAGGAACACCTCAACACAATGGAGTGTCTGAGCGTAGAAATCGTACTTTATTGGATATGGTGCGAACAATGATGAGCTATACAGATATTTCTTATTACATTTGAGGTTACGCTTTACAAACTACTGCCTACATACTTAATAGGGTTTCATCGAAAGCTATTTCTATGACCCCCTATCAGATATGGTTCGGTAGAAATCCAAGTCTTAGACATTTAAAGATTTGGGGTTGTCCTGCATACGTTAGAATTGCGCAGCGGGATAAACTAGCACCCAAACAGTATAAATATAGGTTCGTTGGATATTTTTATAATTCCATGGGATATCAATTCTACGATTCCGAGCAACGAAATGTATTTGTTGTTCGCTTTGTAACTTTTCTTGAAAAATAATTTTTGTGAGAAAAGTGGGAATTGTAGAGAGATTAAACTTGATTAGTTTGATCCCAACATTAAGGAACCTGAGATGGAACCAGAGATCCAACTGGGTGAAGGATCTACAACAAAGGTTCTACGTAAGTTGAATAGAATATCAAAGCCTCATGAAAGATTGTTTTTAACATCTGATGTGAGCTTTGATGTTCTCCTCTTGGAGGAAACAGATCTGACTACGTATACAGAAGCGATATTGAATATCGATTTGGGAAAATGGCAAGAAGCCATGAAATTCGAAATGGATTTAATGCATGCCAATCAAGTCTAGGACTTAGTTGAACTTCCTGAATGAGTTAAACCTATTGGTAGTAAATGAGTTTACAAAAGGAAGCGAGGGCCCGATGGAAATGTGGAAACCTTTAAGGCCTGACTGGTAGCGAAAGGTTACATTCAACGTCCTGGGATTGACTATGAGGAAACTTTTTCACCAGTAGCCATGCTAAAATCCATTAGGATTCATTTAGCCATTGCTGCATATCACGACTATGAGATATGGCAGATGGATGTGAAAACCGCTTTCCTAAATGGATTTCTTGAAGAGGATATCTATATGGAACAACCAAAGGATTTCATATCCAGTGAGACTTCAAACTTGGTTAGTAAGCTCCAAAAGTCTATTTATGGACTTAAACAGGCATCCCGAAGCTGGAATCGTCGTTTTGATGAGATAATTAGATTATCTGGATTCATAAAAAACGAGGAAGAACCATGTGTTTATAAGAAAGTTAGTGGGAGCATGATAGTTTTCTTAATCTTGTATGTAGATGACATCCTTATCATAGGAAATGATATAGGGATGACGCAAATTGTGAAAGCCTACCTTTGCAAGAACTTCTCCATGAAAGATATGGGTGAAGCTTCCTATATACTAGGTATAAGGCTCTACCGAGATAGAGTTAGGAAGCTTATAGGGTTGTCACAATCGACGTACATAGACAAGATGTTAGAAAGGTACAGTTTTACCAACTGCAAGGCAGCAAATGTACATTTCCGATACGGCATATATCTTTCGAAGAAAATGGCAACTCAAATTGAGGAAGAGAGAGTTAGGATGTCTAACTTGCCATATGCTTCTTGTATTGGAAGCATAATGTATGCAATGCTATGTACTAGACCTGACATCGGTTTCGACGTCAGTGTCACCAGCCGATATCAATATGATCCAGGTAATGATCATTGGACAGCCGTGAAACATATCCTAAAATATCTTAAAGGCACCAAGGATAAGTTTCTGATATATGGAGAAGATGAGCTACAAGTTAAGGGTTATACAGACTCTGATTTCCAGGGAGATCCAGATGATAGAAAATCTACATCAGGATATATATTTACACTAGGTGTAAACTATTCTTAAAGTAAATATTCCTAGTCATTTGTTTCGGAATACGGTCGAATTCCTATAAACTAGAAGACTAACACATGTAGTATATTGGAATTGGAGTTCCAATAGTTTAACGTTATGTACCATGAGTTTTAGAAACTCGTATAGACATGTGGGTATTCGTTAATGTGAATACTTAATGAATCACAAGTGATTCCTACTAGTTGGAAGAATACACCATCATTAATAGGAATCTCCTCGAGTCGAGTAGCATATGTAATCCTTTGACTATAGGATAACATTGATTTTTTGTGAGATCCTCCACACTTTGATGTCATGTATGTCAGAAACTTTTCATGGTATGGCCTCTATATGTTCGTTGGGTGTGGACCGATGCACTCAGTAATCAAGTGCGAAGTAAGATAGGATCTATCGGTCCATATGTGTACCATAAGGGGTTTAGGTATCCATGTGAGTAAAGTCACGATTCTTAAAGACTTTGGCCAAAGCCGATCACCTAGGGTGGATCACATTAGTTGTAAAGAATCGTGGATATGTCGACATGAGATGTGCCCCTTGGAAACTTGACGATATATTCTATGTTTCCTAAGCACAACTCAGATAGCCTACGACAGAGGGATTGTTAAACATATGTGATGACCTCCACTTGTATAGTTCAGAAAGGTCGTTCGTGTTCTTCGCGAATTCGGAGGTGGCCGAATTGCGTACATATTAGCTAGGCTTATATGACGAACGTGTCTGAACTTAGAGAGTCCCAATATGAAACGTACTCATTGAGCACTTGGGTAGACGATTATTTTTTATAAAAGATAATATTCGATATTATAATTATCAACTAAGATAATCAAGTGTTATTGGATAACATTGATTATTTACTTTGACCTAATTGAATTAATTGGATTAAATCAATAATTACACAAGGGCTTAATTGTAAAATCATAATTATCTCTACCATTTGAGGATATTATGGTAATTGTAAGTATGTAATAATAGGTGGTTTTGGCTTGATTTAATTGGATTAAATCAAGGTGGCAAACAATTAACTAATCCATTTCCTAATCCTTTGCTTGATTTAATTGGATTAAATTAAAGTGGGAGACAATGGAGATTAGTCACACCTAATTATACATATTTAGACAAATTAGATTAAGCCCACTTAGAAATTGATTACAACTTTTATTAATTTAAAATTGCCTAAGTTTTGCTATAAATGGCAAGCTTTAGGAAGATTTGAATTACAAGTTCAAATACAAGCAAATTCTTAGAGAGATTAGCTTAAGTTAGAGAAGTATTTAGATAAGCTTGTTAGGTCTCTACAAAATTTCATTTAGGAGAAATCAAGATTAGATCTTGAAGTGAAGCTTGCTAGCATTGGAAACAAGATTGGATCTTGGAGTCTGATGAGTGGTAATTATATCACTATTTCCCACTCATTTAACCTAATATTTTGTATAGTTTCTTGAGTTTTGTGAATATTTGATGTGTTTTGTGTTATTTTGTAGATAAATAAAGTTTTAGGACATTCTGGAGGTTATTTGGGGCCAAAACAGTGAAAAAGGATGAAAATGGTAAAATGGTCATTTCACGCGTCGCGACGCGTAAGCCTTTGGCGTCGCGACTCCTAACGTGCGCCGAACAATGCTAACGTGCACCGGGTCGACAAGTTAGAATCTGAGAAGTTTGACTTTGCTAACGTGCGACGTGCCACGTGTCACCATCACAGCCGATCTGCTAATGTGCACCGTGTCACGTGTCGTCATCCTACTGTGCCGACAGTCACCATCGCCATAGGTCACTCCATATTTCTGCCACATCATCATCCACATCACCGGTTGACCGAGTCAAATTGCCATGTCATCATCAACCAATCACAGCCTGCCACGTGTCACAATATTATGGTGCCGACAATCCCTTTCGCCACGTGTCGCCACGTCAGCACAATTATTGAATCAAATTATCCGCAATCGCCACGTCAGCAGATAAGAATCTGAACCGGCCAATCACGTGATGACACGTCATCACGTCGCGACGCAAGAACAAACTTGGCGTCGCGACGAGGGAACCTTATTGGGGCCTATAAATAGAGCTCGAAATTTCAGTTTCAAATGTACATTCCTCTCTGAATTCTCTAATGTAAATAGAGAGTTTTCTATCTAGTTTCTTTTAAATTTTAGTTTTGTAATTAATTACGTTCTGTAATAATAATAATTTACTTTTTTTACTTTTACAGTTTTTACTATTCAACCATGAGGAGGTAACTTCCCCCTGCTAGGGTGAAAGGTAATTCTTTTACTATTGCTATTTAGATTAATCTCCCTTAAATATAATATATTCACTATTTAAAATTTGACTTAAAAAGGATACCGCCAGATTGGTCGGTTGGTAATTAAATTTTCTTACCGCCTATATGGCAGGTTTATTTTGGTTCCGCCTTTATGGCTGGTTGGACTTAATTTGACTTAATCAGGTTACCGCCTATATGGCTGGTTGGTAAAATAATCACAAGTTAATATATTATATTAAGGGATATATCTAAATAGTAAATAGTAAAAGTTGATCTTTTTACCTTAGCATTTTATTTCATTGTAATTTACTTTTCAGCTTTTACTTTACCGCAATTACTTTTCAGCATTTTTACTTTATGTCTTTTACTTTCAAGTTTTTACTAACCCTAGTTATGTGTTGTAACTAAATTAGTTATCTGAGGTTGTGATGACTTTTAATATCACCGGTTTATAAGGGGTTATTTTATAGTTTGGGTAATTTAAAAAGTTTACTTATTAAGTCTTAAGCTTAATGCGTCTTGTTAATTGGCCACTAATAAGATTGATATGCTAAATCTAAAATAAATTTGACAAAGGAATTTTAGGTTTCAGCCTTAGACTTAATAGCCCACGATCTTCCTTGATGATAGATAACCCTTTAATAGATTTCCTTACAGGATAGACATATACCTGTCCGGCGGGGGTAGCCATAATTGGAACTTAAACTTAATGAATCCAGGTAATTTGGTTGACATAGACATATGGTTCAATTGGGTTATTCTGAGTATTTGTGTCTGACCATCGACATAGGTTTTCGCATAATTTCGTGTTCCAGGTTAGTAAACCGATAAATTACACAAACATAAAATAACCACTTCATCTTTAAAATGATATTGGAAGAAATCACAACCCTATATAGTTTTTAATATTGAATTTTCTTAAACCTACTTTCGAACAATTTTATTTACTTTTTTTTTAAAATTTAGAATCATCACCATCAATGAATCAACATGTTTGATACTAGTAATCATTTGACCTCATAAAATTAATAGATTAGGTATTAAGTCCTCGTGGGATCGATACTTTTTATACTACTTGAACGATACGTGCGCTTGCGTTATACGTGTGTGTTTATGCCGGTCAAGTTTTTGGCGCCGTTGCCGGGGACTTATTTATCTTTCACTATTAGTTTTAAGGTTATATACTTTTACTTGTATCTAATTTTCTTTTGACTTATTGTTGTTGTTTTCTTGTGTTTCAGGTTCTCAGAAACTTCATGAGACAAACCAGAAGCTTTGAATTTCGACCGCTTGACCCAGAAATTGAAAGAACCATCAGACAGTTGAGAAGGGAAAGGCGAGAAGGCCAAGAAGCAATTGTTAACATGGAACCTGAACCTTTGGAGGTTGCACCACCAATTCCCATTCGAGACAGAACCATTCCGGTGGTTGACAGACTCATTTCATGTATTGTACTTCCTCTCTTACCAGCAAATGCGGGTGACATCAAAACATGCATTCAGATGATTCATCAGTCAGTTCAGTTTGGGGGGAATGCAACTGAAGATCCTAATGCCCACATCAGCAACTTCCTAGAAGTTTGCGGAACTTTCAATTACAACCGAGAAGCTGAAGAAGTAATGAGACTGCATGTTTTCCCATACTCCTTGAAGGACAAAGCTAAAGCTTGGCTACGTTCACTACCAGCAGGTTCCATCACAACTTGGAACACTTTAGCCACCAAATTTCTTGTAAAGTACTTTCCACCAGCCAGAACTGGAAAGCTGAGGAATGACATCACATCCTTTGTACAACAAGACTCAGAAACTCTCTACGAAGCTTGGGAAAAGGTACAAAGATTTGCTCCGGAAATGTCCTCACCATGAGATTCCAAAATGGCTTCAAGTCCAAACATTCTATAATGGACTTTCTGGAATAATGAGAACCACAATCGATGCTGCTGCTGGAAGAGCTTTAATGGCAAAAGGAGAAGATCAAACCTGTGACCTAATTGAAGAAATGGCCAACAATAATTCCCTGTGGCCAACAGAAAGGAGCATGATCCAAAGAATTGCAGGAATTTATGAAAGTGGAGCCAATACAGCAGTCAACGCCAAGCTGGATCAGATATGCAAATTCATGGAGACTCTTACCACTGGATCCATAAGTTCACCATATGGAAGAGCACCAGAACCAAACCAACTTGAAGAAACATTGAATTATGTCAACAATTTCAACAGACATGGGAACAATCCCTATTCCAACACCTACAACCCAGGGTGGAGGAATCATCATAATCTCTCATGGAGTAACAACTCAGGGCAAAAGAACTATCCACCACCAAGATTCCAACAGCAAAACCATGAGTTTGAAAAAGAACCAGAAATGAAAGAATAGATTGCAGAGATGTTCAAAAAGCAACAAGCAACATATGATGCTATCTTTCAGAGCCAATCAGCTTCCATCAAAGCACTGGAGAATCAAATTGGACAACTGGCCAATGCTCAAAGTTACTGACCGCCAGGAAACTTTCCCAGCAATACTGAGCCAAATCCAAGGAACATGGGAAAGGAGCAGTGTCATGCCATCATGTTAAAAAGCGGTACTGAAATCAACAAAGATGTTGGAGCCAAAACAACTGCTGAGGAAGTTCCAAAAGAAACAAAGCAACAGATGGAGGAAAAAGAAGCAAAGGAAAAAGAACAGATCACTCCACCTCCACATTTTCCTCAGCGTCTTCAGAAAAACAAACTGGGCAAGCAGTTTGCTCATTTCCTGGAGGTGTTCAAAAAGCTGCACATCAACATTCCATTTGCAGAAGCCTTGGAACAAATGCCCAACTATGTAAAATTCATGAATGACATTCTTTCACGAAAACGGAGATTGGGAGATTACGAGACAGTAGCATTGACAGAAGAATGCAGCGCCATCATTCAGAGGAAGCTTCCCTCAAAGTTGAAAGATCCTGGCAGTTTCACCATTCCTTGCATCATATGAGAACATAACTTTGGTAAAGCTTTATGTGATTTATGTGCAAGTGTTAACTTGATGCCTTTTTCTATTTTCAGGAAACTGCAGATTGGAGAAACAATGCCCACTTCAGTCTCTCTACAACTTGCTGATAGAACGCTCGTATTTCCAAGAGGCGTAGTTGAGGATGTGCTGGTCAAGGTTGACAAATTCATTTTCCCAGCAGATTTTATTGTCTTTGATATGGAGGAAGACGCAGACGTGCCAATCATCCTCGGGAGACCATTCTTGGCTACAGGTCGAACCATTATTGATGTACAAAAAGGAGAATTAACCATGAGGGTACATGACCAAGAAGTAACATTCAATGTTTTCAAGGCCATGAATTTCCCAGATGATGAAAAGAAGGAGGAATGTTTAGACTTGATGTGATACACAGTACCATTCAGAACTCCAATGTAATGCAAAGTTCTATTAACAAACTTAAAATATGTCAATTGCCTATGGAGCCTGAAGATAAATCGTCTTTTGCACTGAAAAAGCCAATTCTTGCACTACAAGCAACATAAGAGAAAAAGTTCCACCAGCTCAACGAATTGGAGGAATTTCACAATCAGCCTTTTGAGGATGCCAAATTGTATAAAGAAAAGGCCAAGAAGAGACATGATGAGAAGTTAGTACGAATACAACTGGAACCAGGGAAGAAGGTACTGTTAAACAAATCAAGGGTGAAAATCTTCCCATGGAAGCCAAAATCACGGTGGTCAGGTCCATTTGTGATCACCAAGGTTTTACCAGATAGAACCGTTGAGATACGTGATCCTGACTCCAACAAAACATTCAAGGTTAAAAACAAGTGTGTCAAGCACTACTGGGGAGAATCATTTGAGTGACAGAAAGAAAGTGTCACACTTTCAGATCCAGCCTAACGTTCGAGAAGTCACGTCTAGCTGTCGACGTTAAACTTAGCGCTCGTAGGGGAGGCAACCCATGCAATTTTTGTATATATTTTGATTTGGTGTGATTTAATTTGGTGTGTTTAGTTTTTGCAGATTAAGTCATTTCATGATGGAAGAAGCTCTCGCAAATCTTCGCAAGCAATTTCCTTCTCTCCCTCAAAAATCTCTGATGAAAGTCTACAAAGCTCGTTTGGAACAGATGAGGTTACTGATGATCAAAGGTATTCCTACTGACATTCGTTGGATTATTGAAGCACGGGTCCGATTGGCAGGTGAGTCTTCTGACTCTTTTATTTCACATCTGCCTGGTTTAGGAAGAAGCACATATGCTAAAAAGAGAAGAGCCAAAAGAATGTGTGTTTGTTATAAATGTGCTCGTATGTTTTGTGATACTTGTTGTCGTTCTTTAGGAATGGTGTCTGATAACCGCGAAGATAAGATTAATTTCATTGGGGATGGCTTGAGTAAGGAGTCTTTGGATGATATATCTAAAACTCTTGAGACGCATCCCAGTGGATATGTGTATCACAAAATTCGTATGTTATATGCACAATTTCAAAAAGAAAGACAACAGTTAAGTATCAGGAATCTGACTCAAAAAGACCCTGTTTGCCAATTTATAAGAAAATTGGATGGGAGGCTTGTCCCTGACGCATAGACGTCAATCAAGCCGCTACTTTTCTTGTACATATTATATCTCTTTGTCTTTTCCTGATAATTGTGATTTGTTTTGTTGTTTTTTTTTATTTTCTCCGACAGGATCCAGACCTTTTTGACTATCACGATTTATTTTACTGTTAACTAATAATTGTCATTTGGCAGGTACTAGTGCTATTATTTTACTCACCTTTTTCAAATGTTATAAATTCAACTCATCATTGCACTTTTGAAGACATCCAGAGTAAAACATGGAAGCCACTTCAAGAAGACGAGTTGAAAACATATGTGTGTTTTGCGGTACTAGTGTTGGTGTTAAGCCACAATACGTAGAAGCAGCACAGGAATTGGGTCGAGTCTTAGCTGCAAAGAATATGCACTTAGTATATGGCGGAGGCAATCTTGGACTAATGGGGATCGTTTCAAAGGTCGTACAGGAATGAGGCAGTCACGTTTTGGGAATCATCCCAAAACCCTTGGCGGAGGCAAATCTTATTGGACCATCAAACGGAGATGAACTGATCGTGCCAGATATGTCTGAACGATTGCTAGAAATGATTAACTGTGTTGATGCTTTTATTGCTTTGCCAGGTGACTTGGGTACATTGGAGGAAATTTTTACAGTGTTATCTTGGGCGAACCTGGACATACACCAGAAACCGCTTGGACTGTACAACGTTGAAGGATTTTATGATTTTCTTTGTGTGTTTCTTGATGATGCCCGGAGAAATGGGTTCGTGTCAAAACCTATGAAAGAACTCCTCTTCACTGCCAGAACTGCTCCGGATCTAATTGACCAAATCTTAGCCTATGAACCACAAATTGACCCTATCCTTTCAAAGATAAATTGGTCCGAGGATGATCGTGGTAAGAGGCGTCAGATTAATCTGGATCTTAACCTTTATTTTCCTGTAGAATTTTAGCTAACCAGATATTATCTTCTAAACTCTTCTTCTATTGTTTAAGACATTGGGGACAATGTCTCATTTAGGTTTGGGGGAGAGAATTAGTTGATCAGTATCTAGTATCTTGTTTTTAGTTGTGTGTTGTTTTTATTTTTAGTCCACATTTTTTTTCGAAAAATACAAAAAAAATTGAAATTTTTTCAAAAATTACAAAAATATTTTGCGTTTTTCTGTTTTTATTTCTACTAAGAAGGTGAAATTGGTAAGAGATAGCTGAGTAAGGAGTTTCCACTCCTGAGACGTATCTCAAACCTATTTCGGAACAAGTTAATTTTTGTTTATTTCCTTTTAAATTATTTAATTTGTAAACTCTCCATAAAACTGATTAAAATGGATCTTCATATGCTCAGTTGGCAGGTATTAAAAATACGCTTGGTAACATACGGACATGAGCTAAAATTGAAAAGTTTGTAATATTCAGTGCTCTAATTTAATTGGAGGAAGCATCTCAAAAAGCAATGGAGTAAAAAAAAAACAAAAAACAAAAAACAAAACGTCTGAGATCCGAGTTATTAAGTCTGTAAGGGTGTTTTAACACCTAGTGCCCTAAAACCAATTGGTTTGGGAGTCACTGGCCCAAAGCTCGCTACATGGATCAAAGATGTTGCAAAAATATATATTTGAAGTCTGAGTAATTAAGTCTGTAGGGGTGTCTTAACGCCGACCCAACACTCGCTACATAGACGGAAGATATTGTATATAAATAAAAAAAAAACCAAAAATCAAAGAAAAATCAGAAAAATTATTCCATTGTTACAAAAAGGTGTGAATTCTGATAAAACTTTAGGACAAAAATATTACTCTCTTATCAACTGCACTTATGACTGTTGTGGGCAAAAATGAGTTGTTTAATATTTTGTTGGCTGTGTATATGGAGAATGGTAAATATAATGGGAGAAATTACTTATTCAGTAATTTAGAAAGAATGAAAACAAACTAGTAACTTGGAGTAGAAGTTTCACCTGATTATTCACTAACTTCTTTATTCTTTTTTCTCTTGTCTTTTTGATTTTGTGTGTATTAGTTTCACTACATTTTTACTTTTGTAAAATGTTTGTGGGTATCATTGCAGTAAACCCTCACGAGACTACAACTCGTCCACTAGGGACACCTAGGGGTTTAAAGCCTTGTTGCATACGCTAAATGCAACCGTGATCCCTACGAAAGTGGCTTAGTTAAATTTTATTTTAAAAATGTTTATGTTAATTTATTCTATGTTTTGCTCGAGGACTAGCAAAATGTTAGGTTTGAGGGTGTGATGAGTGGTAATTATATCACTATTTCCCACTCATTTAACCTAATATTTTGTATAGTTTCTTGAGTTTTGTGAATGTTTTGATGTGTTTTGTGTTATTTTGTAGATAAATAAAGTTTCAGGACATTCTGGAGGTGATTTGGGGCCAAAACAATGAAAAAGAACGAAAAGGACAACATGGTCATTTCGCGCGTCACGACGCGCAAGCCTTTGGCGTCGCGACTCCTAACGTGCGCCGAACAATGCTAACGTCCGCCGGGTCCACAAGTCAGAATCTGAGAAGTTTGACTTTGCTAACGTGCGCCGTGCCACGTGTCACCATCACAGCCGATCTGTTAATGTGCGCCGTACCACGTGTCATCATCCTACGGTGCCGACAG
Source organism: Zanthoxylum bungeanum (assembly GCA_019454045.1). NCBI lineage: Eukaryota > Viridiplantae > Streptophyta > Magnoliopsida > Sapindales > Rutaceae > Zanthoxylum > Zanthoxylum bungeanum. The sequence goes on from SKCR01036290.1 coordinate 50,888, forward strand.
TCGCCATCGCCACATGTCACTCCACGTGTCTGCCACGTCATCATCCACATCACCGGTTGACCGAGTCAAAGTGCCACGTCATCGCCACGTCATCATCAACAAATCACAGCCTGCCACGTGTCACAATCTTATGGTGCCGACAATCCCTTTCGCCACGTGTCGCCACATCAGCACAATTATTGAATCAAATTATCCGTAATCACCACGTCAGCATATAAGAATCTGAACCGGCCAATCACGTGATGACACGTCATCGCATCGCGATGCAAGAACAAACTTGGCGTCGCGACGCATGAACCTTATTGGGGCATATAAATAGAGCTCGAAATTTCAGTTTAAAATATACATTCCTCTCTGAATTCTCTAATGTAAATATGGAGTTTTCTATCTAGTTTCTTTTAAATTTTAGTTTTGTAATTAATTACGTTCTGTAATAATAATAATTTACTTTTTTTACTATTACAGTTTTTACTATTCAACCATGAGGAGGTAACTTCCCCCTGCTAGGGTGAAATGTAATTCTTTTACTATTGCTATTTAGATTAATCTCCCTTAAATATAATATATTCACTATTTAAAATTTGACTTAAAAAGGATACCGCCAGATTGGTCGGTTGGTAATTCATTTTAATCTGGTTTAAACCTGACTAATCAAGGTTAGTAAACCGATAAATTACACAAACATAAAATAACCACTTCATTTTTAAAATGATATTGGAAGAAATCACAACCCTATATAGTTTTTAATATTCAATTTTCTTAAACCTACTTTCGAACAATTTTATTTACTTTTTTTTTTAAATTTAGAATCATCACCATCAATCAATCAACATGTTAGATACTAGTAATCATTTGACCTCATAAAATTAATAGATTAGGTATTAAGTCCTCGTGGGGTCTATATTTTTTATACTACTTGAACGATACGTGCGCTTGCGTTATACATGTGTGTTTACGCCAGTCAGAGTCAAGCTTGCACACCTTGGAGGTTCTCCAACAATTTCAACAAAGAAGAGGTAGATTGGATCTTGCATCAAGCTTACTAGGTAAAGTTTGATCTTCTCCTAAACTATGTTTATTTGTGTATTAGATGCATGATCACATAACTTAATGTTGAATAAGACTAATAAATTGTATTAGAATACTTCAGAAGTATAAACACAACATGTTTATAATTTAGGTCAAAGATGTTCATGTTGGACATGGAACAATTAATAAGAGTTTGGAACTCTAGATTAAAGCTTAGATCTATGGCTACCATTCTAGATTCACTTGACCACCTTTATGTGAACTAGAATTGTTCATGAGACATTTTTAATTAGAATTCTAAAATGGTTTGTGTATTGGATTCAAAATTTACGCAAATGCGTATTTAGAATAAATTTATGTTTTTGTAAAAATATTTGATATTTTCAAAAACTTGATTTTTATTTTTTAACATGTGTTAATGTTGGTTTTGAAATTAAAAATTAATTTTGGGTGTTTTTGAAGCATTTAGGGAAGACCAGAAGTTATTAGGGTCAAAGACCCTAATTGCTTCAGCTCACTGGAATGTGAGCTGAAGCTTTGATTTATAATTGAAAACAAGCAAATAAAAAAAATGAGATTTATTGTTTTCGCTACAGTGCACGCGCGCACTGTAGCACGCGCAAACTGTAGCACACGCGTACGCGCTACGCGCACGACAGTTTTATTTTCGCTCGTTTTAGAGTTTCCGGACTTCGATTTAGTCCCGATTTTTTCCTATACACTCATAATGGAATCTAGTATTTCTTTAAATAATTTAAAATTACACCCATACTTGATATCTATGGGTTAGACCCATTTCCGTTGTACGGGGCACCGATCCGACCCTAGAGGTTCCACAACTGCTCCAACACAAATTTCAATCATATTTAATTGGTTCATCAACCATTGTTTATTATAATCATTTTTCCACTGGATATTTGATGTATAAACAGGATGCAAAGCCAAGATTACTACGATTGATTTTGTTACTGTTGGGGTTGGTGCTCAGAGCGCCAATCCGGACCGTATTTATGTCTGATTACTTATTTATGGTTGCACCTCTTGTTCTTATATACGTATTCGATCTGATTACGATTAGATTGAAACTAAATGTGGTTTAGTGATATGTATATATTAGACAAATGCCCGATAATATATAATGCATTACACAGTTACAAAGTTAGTTTGTAATTGACATTGGGAAGTGTCACTGCTATATGAATATTATCAAACATAGTTCCTGGTCAAGATTTGCTAACACGGGTCGGTTAGACAAATCCGTTGAGACCAGTACATGTCGTATATCGAGACTTGGTCCGATGGTTTATCCCAATGAACCATGAGTCTATGGCGACTCGTATAGACGTGTAGGTGTTTATAGTGGATAAACACTGAACGGCTCACCGAAGATTCTTAATGGATGGTACACCAACGTCAATAAGAATCTTCTCGGGTTGAGTAGCATAGTGGTCCTTCGACTTGAGACACCACTGTGGATGTATGAGACATCCTCCACACTTAGATGGCAGTCACGTCACCGATCTATTTAGATCAGACCTCCGCCTATTCGTTGGGTGTGGATCGATCCTCAGGATATCCTATGTGTGTCAAGATAGGATCCTTCAGTTATGTGTACAGAGCATAGGTAGTCCATATATATTTAGCAGTCTGTTAAATCTGTGGCCACAGTATACATCGGAAGTAAGTTCCGAGTGTTATTTAGAGATTGCTAATAGATACGTCGACGGGATAATACATATAGAGATTTGACGTTTACATCTATATCTCTGGTATTATCCGGATACCTGTGACGGAGGGATTATACGTATGCAATTACCTCGACCTGTATGGTTCAGCTAGTTTATCCGTGATCGTCATAATCTACGGGTGGATAGATTATGGACATGAAATTGGATTTTGTGACGGATATACCTGAATCTAGAGAGTCTCAATAATGAAACATACTCGTAGAGCACTAGAGCAACATTTATGAATAATGATGATTATTTATAAATCGTTTAATCGTTAAACGAAAAATACATGCGAACGGGCCGAACCGTCATTTCCTAATTAATGTGTATTTGTATTTAATATGTGATATTATTAAATACACATTAATAAATAGTCAAATAAAGGTATTTGACATATATCATCAATATATGTATTTGAGATATTTAAAGTAAATATAATACATATATTTGATATATTTGTATTTAATTAATTATTTAATTATTTAATTGTTAAATGATTAATATAATTAAAATATAAATATATCACCAAATGATAAAGTTAGGAAATGATTATAAATGTAAATGTTTGACTTTACATTAAAGGAAAAGGTTGTCAAATTGATTTTGACTTCTTAAGATATTTGTTCAAATTGTTTGAAAAATAAAAATATCTTTTTCCTTTATTTCTTCATAATTTCGGCCATACACTTAAAATATAAGAGTTATATTATTCTTAGTTGCATTTGTTGACTTAATTAAATATCTAATAAAGTGTTATTAAGATATTTATGCAAGTTGATTAAATGTAAAGTGAAATGAAATTGAAATTACAAAAACTTGTATTTCCTTTAGTGAATTTCGGCCAAGGCCATTTTGATACAAGTATATATTTTTTTTCATTTCATTCTTCTTAACCTAATACACTTTAAAGAAAAACTCCATTAATGGAAGCAAAGGAAGCTTGTGAGAAAGAAAGAAGAAATCAAAGAAGCTTGGATTTTAGTAAGTTTTTTCAACTTGCTATTAGAAAGGAAAATGTTCCTTAGGATCTAGGCTTTAACATATGATGTTCTTAGGTTATTTCTTTCTTTATTCCTTGTGTTTTTGTTGATGGAAGTTTTGATGAAAGTGTAGAGCATGTATAATGGAGAAAGCTTGTGACTAGTGTAGTTATAAGTGTTCTTTTAAGGTTTTGGAAACCATGTTGCTAATCTAGAGTTGTTGACCCACTCTTAGATGACCTAGATTTGATCTTGAGTTGTTTCATTGTGTTGAGACTTTGATTGGATGGAAGAAACATGATTGAAGTAATTGATTTAACCAATTTGGTCTAATTTGTCCAATTTGAAGAAATTGAAAAATTAGGGTTCATGACCAATTCCAAATTTGGGGGTTTTCATATATGTTGTGCATTTGGATGTGTATATAATGCATATAAAGTTTCATGTTCATTGGATTACATCTTGATGTATTTTGATGCATGAAATGACAAAGTGCACAAAATGGCACCTTGGAGGTGCATTCGGCCAAGGATTAGAAATTTGGGATTTTTGGTGCTTTTGGTGTTTTGATGTTTTGAACATGCTAAGTTCATCTTAGAAATGATTTAGAATCATTCAAAATTGATTAGATCAATTTCGGACTAAAATGGACAAAATACCAATGTAAGGGCAATTCGGTAAATTCACTTGAATATGATTCATTTGAATTTTATTTCATAATTTGATTATTGGATAATTAAATAAATATGTTTATTTAATTAATCCGAGAAAAAGTTTTGAAATCGCAAGATACGATCTTCCGCCGCTTCCGCTGCGTTACCGGATTTAGCCCCTGAAAACCCCTACAAAATGGTATCAGAGCGAGTCTGATTCTAGGCCTCCATAAATGATTAGCTTATTTTATTCAATGTTTAATCATGTTTTCTTGACTTTATACATGCATGTTATGATCTAATTTGATTAGATTTAGGGTGTATGACACTTAATGGAATATCCCCGCTTAATAAGGTTTTAAAGTAACTAGTATTTGGAATACTTGTTCTTGGTCCGTCTTGTCAATACGGTTATAAATATCTTTTCGTTGACTACATTCGAGACCGTGCCTCTGCTGTGAGGATGTAGCTGATAGAAATTTATTTATGCCGAATGTATATTAGATACTAGATAAATTCAAGCGAAAGCGGAATCCTGAACGTGCCCTAGCTGTCAGGGTTACGCAAGTAACTTGAGTTTATCATTGACAAGTTTAACCTTGGTACGTCTCCTTGTGGGCCTGCCTTCGCAGCGACAACGAGAAACGACCAGGACTGGAACCTCAGAGTCACTAGTGAGTGATTGACAATTAGATGTCTACCTGTGAATATACGTAGGCGAGACCGTGCCTCTGCTGTGAGTCGAAATATATTCATGGGGTCCTCTTCCCATTATGGAATTCGATTTAATTATTGAATTCTCGTCTTTTCGTTGGGGATTACGGCATTACGTAAAAATAGTGGGAGGCACTGCTAAGTTTAAAATATTCCATAACTTAGGCAGTGTATGTTATTATGGAAATTGCCGCTTGTTTGTTTCCTTATTCTAAGTAGATAGAATTAAACTGTTATTTACTGCACACATATTTTGATATGTTATCTAACTAGACTCTTGGTTTCAGTTAATTCTAGAATAGGTTCTAGATACTAATAGACTAGGATATTATTAGATTAGTCTAAACCATCGGGAACTGTTGTTCCGATTTTCTTGAAAAACAAAGATGGTTAGTGACTTAGTTTCTAAGTCATGATAGATAATCTAGATAGATATCCCTTTAGGATATAATTGTGGACAACAGATGCTGGGCGACGCTTTTCTGTCCTAGGCTCGCGGCCTAGTTGGGAGTACGGAGTAGCCACTGGGGACTAAACCGGAGAGTAATGGAGTCGCCACCCGGTGTGAACCGGGAAAATGAGATTTAAGGCCGCACTCACCCCTCGCAAGGGAAGACCTCAAACCGTTGGGTTCGGAATGGTCCCTTACTTATGTCACTTGTAATAAAAGGATTTATGTGATAATTTAACCAGGCTTAAATAACATTTATTTCCAAAGATATCATGCTTCTAAATTCATATGCATACATCAACAAGTTCATCACAACATGCAACATCACATGGCAATCTCATGAACATATTTCAATCCTATGATATGGAAAACTAAGAACAACATAATCATGCTTGAGTACTATCTCATGAACCTATTAACCAAATAACATGCTAACAGCCTAATCATGCTTGAATACAAATAATACAGTTGGCTATATAACACAAGAAAGATCAACCAATAGGCAATTATACATGAATATGATAAGACAGACTCAGTTCAATGTGTACGCGTTCGTGTAGCGTTCGTAAACGCGTTCGAACGGTGAACAGAAGATTCGCGTTCGTATGGCGTTTGATAACGTGTTCGAACGGAAATGAAACAGAATGCTCGCGTTCGTATGGCGTTTGATAACGCGTTCGAACAGAAATGAAACAGAATGCTCACGTTCGTATGGCGTTCGTAAACGCGTTCGAACGGAAATGAGACCTGATGCATGACAAGGCAAAAATGCATGCGCGTTCGAGTTGCATTCGTAAACACGTTCGAACGGGAACAGACCTGATGCATGAAATGGGACGCAATACATAAACAACAAAATAAAGGGGCGCGGCGAAGTACTGCCATAAAGGTGGCCTTTTGGGGGCTCTTGATCTCTCAAAGAGAGGACCTTTAGACCAACATACTAAGCCCATGCGCGTCCCATCACATCATGCATACAAACATAAAGACAATCATACTATTCTAAGTATGTCCGATTGAACGTGTCTTGCATCCAACCGAACACACATCAACCGGCGCGGCAAAGCATCGTGGTAAAGGGCTTTAGCCCCTCCCCATAGGGGATCTCACATCGCACTTACTAAACCCATTCGCTCGGTTGAATCATGCGTACGAAAATAAAGACAATCATATCAAACTAGGTATGCTCGATTGAACGTATCTCGCATTCAACCGAACACACATCAATCGGTGCGGCAAAGCGTCATGGTGAAGGATTTTAAACCCTCCAATTAGGGAACCTTTCATCGCACTTACTAAGCCCATGCACTCGATCATATCATATGGGAATAAGCAACATACAGAATTTAAATGACAAGAAATAAATAAACAAAAGCAACGCCACACAAGAGAAGGTGTCGTTTACTCAAGTGGTACGTGGAGTTGTGTCCCATGTACAGACCGCACTACCGTCCATTCGGATTCGGCTACGGAATTTACGTCTGGGTTTCCATCCTATATACCACAAGAGACGACACTCTTCCATTTCATTCAAGCCACAACATGCATCCATAAACGACTCTCATGCGAATAGAATTCAATAATAAAAAAAAAACGAATATAAACTAATGAAAAGGTACCCTCAGGTCTAACCTTTTAAATCACCTCTCGGATGTACGGTACACGATCGTCGGAAGGGTGGATGCTCCGCAACTCTCCCGGTTCACTGGTTCACTGTTCTCGTTCGTTGTCTTTACTGTTTTGAGTCGTCGTTCTTCGTCTTTTGCTATTGTTTCCTTGTGGTTTCGCTGTCGTTTCCTCTTTATCTTTTGCTTACTGTTTTTGGGTGTCTTCTTCCTGTAATTTTTATGTGTGTTGTGTATGAGCTAGGGACTATGGACTAGGGACTAGTGTCTAGAAACCTAGGGTCTTGAAAACTAGGGTCTAGAAAACTAGGGTTGAGAAGGTTGTTGAAAGGTTCTTTTTATAGGCAAAGGGTTAGGCTAATTTAAAGAGGGATTTGATTTGGTTTGGTTAAGGGAAGTCAAAGATTGAGGGGGGGACAAATCTTGGCTAGATAGGGAAGGTTGAATATTTGATTGGCTTGGTTTAGGAATACAATATTTTAAGTTTGGGAATAATCTTATTAGATTGGGAATATAATTGGTTGATTGATTTTAATTAGGCATGATTATATTTTGATTTAGTATGTGATTTGTTTAATTTAGGCATGATTTTAGTTTAAGTTGGTAATTGTTTATTTTATGTTTGGTATATGTTTTATTTAATCATTTAATTAATTTAATTATTATATTATTTAGTTAATGTTTTAATTAATATTTATTTATTTAAATTGGGATGTGTTTTATGGGCTTTGGGGGGCTAATTGGGCTGGATGTGAGGCTAGCAGCAAAACCAGAATTACCGACACCGTTCGAACGCTTCCTCGAACGCGGCACAAACGCCCGCAATCCGTTTGACGTTCGAACGTAAACACGAATGTAGCACGAACGAAAACAGTGAACCTTGTTTATTCTGAATTTCCCCTTCCGATGTCTGTTTCTCGTGACCTCCGTGACTTAAAAGGTAGTGTCTCCAAAATGAGACTCATCATAGGGACTTATGTGTAAAAATGCAGTGCCTACAGTCGCCCCCACTTTGATGGGACTTGTGTAATGTGCAACAGTGACAATCCTATCAAAGTTATGCAATGCATTTCTACTTACCTGGCTCGCCAGCTACCACTTGACTTACCATGTGTTGAGTTGCGTTGATTTGGTGGTGAGGTGCTGCGACCCCTGGTTCATTCCCGAACCGTGCTCTATTTTTAGAGCGCCATTTTCGGCATCTTTCGTGTATGTGCTCCATTTTGGAGCGCCATTTCCGGCATTTGTTGTGTGTGTTCCATTTTGGAACGCCATTTTCGGCATCTGCTGTGTGTGTTCCATTTTGGAACGCCATTTTCGGCCTCTGTTGTGAGTGCTCCATTTTGGAGTGCCATTTCCGGCGTCTGTTGTGAGTGCTCCATTTTGGAGTGCCATTTCCGGCGTCTGTTGTGGTAGCGGTCCATTTCCTGAACTGTGCTGTGCGAGATTGTGGCTCATTTTTGAACCGTTACTTGATGAGATGGTCTTTGCTGTTATAAACCTGCGAACACGAAACAAACATTGCATGTATGTGGTATGTATGCATGTATGCATGTATATGTATTATATTCCGATGGGTTAGGCCTTCATTGGTCCATTTCTGAACAGTGCTTCAATTTCGGAGTGCCATTTTTGGCGAGATGTGATGGTAGTCCCTTCTCGAACCATGCTCCAATTTCAGAGTGCCATTTTCGGCGAGATGAGATAATGGTCCATTTCGAATCATGCTCCATTTTCGGAGTGCCATTTTCGGCGAGATGAGATGATGGTCTATTTCGAACCGTGCTCCATTTTCGGAGTGCCATTTTCGGCGAGATGAGATGATGGTCCATTTCGAACCGTGCTCCATTTTCGGAGTGCCATTTCCGGCTTGTTCATTCTCGAACTGTGTTTCCATTCTTGGAGTGCCATTCCCGGCTTGTTCATCCTTGAACTGTTGAGATGAGGCTTTATTCCTCCCGAGCTTTATTCCCGAACTGTACTGACATGAGGCTTTCTTCCCCTTGAGCTTTGTTCTCAAACTTATACTGATATGAGGCTTTCTTCCTCTGGGCTTTGTTCCCTGACTGTGTTAACTGTGGGCTTTGTCCCCGAACTGTACTGAATGTGGGCTTTATTCCCGAGTTTGTAGGCTTCCTTCCTGAACTGTACTGAATGTGGGCTTTATTCCCGAGTTTGTAGGCTTTCTTCCTGAACTGTACTGAATGTGGGCTTTATTCCCGTACTGAGCTGAATGCAGGCTTTCTTCCTGAACCGTTACTGTGAGTTGGTCCATTCCCGGACCGTCACCGTGAGGTGTTCATTCCCGAACTGTTACTGTAAGGTGGTCCATTCCCAAACTGTTACTGTAAGGTGGTTCATTCCCGAACCGTTACTGTGAGGTGGTCAATTCCCGAACCATGCTTCCATTCTTGGACCGCCATTCCCGGCTTGTTCATTCTTGAACTGTTACTGTAAGGTGGTTCATTCCCGAACCGTTCTTCCATTCTTGGAGTGCCATTCCCGGCTTGTTCATTCTTGAACTGTCCATTCCCGGACCATATCTCCATTCTCGGAGTGTCATTTCCGACTTGTTCATTCTTGAACTGTGCTCCATTCTTGGATTGCCATTCTCGGCTTGTTCATTCTTGAACTGTCCATTCCCGGACTATATCTCCATTCTCGGAGTGTCATTTCCGACTTGTTCATTCTTGAACTGCCCATTCTCGGACTATATCTCCATTCTCGGAGTGCCATTCTCGGTAGAACTGATCTGATGTAATACGGGCCTCGCCCCCAGAATGCCATACCCTGCAATGCTGATACTGATGTAATGTGGGCCTCGACCCTGTGACTCATTCCAAACTGTGTTTGATGTGGTCCTCGACCCTGGGACTCATCCCCAAAACTGATGTTGAAGTGGGCCTCGGCCCCAACTGCTACTGACATGGGCCTCGCCCCCAGATTGATGCTGATGTGGGCCTCGACCCTCGGGATTCATCCCAAAATTCTGCTGATGCGGGCCTCAGCCCTGGGATTCATTCCCTGGATTCATTCCAAAATTCTGCTGATGTGGGCCTCGACCCTGGGATTCATTCCCTGGATTCATTCCAAAATTTTGTTGATGTGGGCCTCGGCCGTGGAATGATGTGGGCTTCGCCCTAAACTGATATTGATATGGGCCTCACACCCCCACTGATACTGCTAATATGGGCCTCGCCCCCAGACTGATACTGATATGGGCCTCGCCCCAAGACTGATACTGATATGGGCCTCGCCCCCAGACTGATGCTGATATGGGCCTCGCCCCAAGACTGATGCTGATATGGGCCTCGCCCCAAGACTGATACAGCTGATATGGGCCTCGCCCCCAGACTGATACTGATACGGGCCTCGCCCCAAGACTGATACTGCTAATATGGGCCTCGCCCCCAGACTGATACAGTACTGTCGATGTTCCTGATTGGTTTGTCTTTTGACGCTTTTTTTTTCTTTTGAAACCTGTTATTACAAAACAGAACAAACACAAAAAGGATGCAAATATGTTACGTGTATGCATGCATGCATGATTGGGCTTCATATCCCGTTGGGCTAGGTCTTCTGCCAGTACTCTTGGTGGCTGCTTGGTCTTTTGACAAGTCTGTCCTCTTCCCTAACCAACGGGTATCTTTGATGGCTTTCAGGAAAAATGGGGTTAACATGGTGCATGTATGCATGAGGTGCATGTGATGCATGATATGCATGCGATACAAGAAATATATCAACTCATTAAAATTTTCACATAAATCGGCTCATCATCATTTTAGAAGTTTTTGGGCCAACTGTCATAGGAGTGAACCCGTCCCAGTTTAAATGGCTCAACGAGCTCATGTCTTATGTCAAAGAGCCCAACTAAATCCAAATGATAAAATTCCGAACACAATCATAAAATGGCCCATTGTTATTTAGAAGCCTTTTGGCCCAATCGTCATAAGATGTGTCCTTGTCCCAGTTTAAATGGCCCATATCCCATGATAAATGGTCCAAATGGATCCAAACAAAGATGTTCCCAAACACAAGCACAAAAGGAAGATGATGCAAACATGACATAATATTTTTTACAAAGTGGCCCATCGACATTTCAGAAGCTTTTGGCCTAATAGTCATAAGGTGCGATCTTGCCCCAGTTTAAATGGCCCAACAAGCCCGTATTTCTGACAATAGTCCAACAGCATCCAAATGAGGATGGTCCACCAGAACATATTCAAGGAATATTGTTAATTGTTACTTAGCCAACCCGGTCTATGGGTGGGTTAGTAAGAGTATAGACAAAGGCTCTCACCGGCGAAGGATGGCCCACAACTAGGTCTCCCCACTCAAGGGTTCGAGCAACCAAGTGAGTGTACCCTTTTTTATACACTAAGGTACGTGCCAATGAGCTATGGTGTGTGACGGACTGTCAAATGGATTTCCCGTTGTAGATCCCCCAGAGGGAAGGTGGAGCGAGGCTCACTTAAATACCAAAGCCTCTTAGGCTCTTATAGCTTGTTGTCAGGAATAAACAACGAGTCCTCCAAATTAGTCCATCACAATAGGCTACAAGTAGATGGCTATCTAGGTGCCTTCACAGCTTTTCCTTCTAGAAAGGTAGTGAATGAAGGAAGACACCAAACCATTACCTAGCCTAAAAAATGCCTTTGATTAAACCCTCACTTTATCCACTATAGACAACGGTCAATTAAAACATAAATCCAAACATTACAAGACAATATTCGGGGCCGTTTCTCTATCCCCAGTGGAGTCGCCAGACTGTGGACAACAGAACCTGGGCGACACTTTTCTGTCTTAGGCTCGCGGCCTAGTTGGGAGTACGGAGTAGCCACGGGGGACTGAACCGGAGAGTAATGGAGTCGCCACCCGGTGTGAACCGGGAAAATGAGATTTAAGGCCGCACTCACCCCTCGCAAGGGAAGACCTCAAACCGTTGGGTTCGGAATGGTCCCTACTTATGTCACTTGTAATAAAAGGATTTATGTGATAATTTAACCAGGCTTAAATAACATTTATTTCCAAAGATATCATGCTTCTAAATTCATATGCATACATCAACAAGTTCATCACAACATGCAACATCACAGGGCAATCTCATGAACATATTTCAATCCTATGATATGGAAAACTAAGAACAACATAATCATGCTTGAGTACTATCTCATGAACCTATTAACCAAATAACATGCTAACAGCCTAATCATGCTTGAATACAAATAATACAGTTGGCTATATAACACAAGAAAGATCAACCAAGAGGCAATTATACATGAATATGATAAGACAGACTCAGTTCAGTGTGTGCGCATTCGTGTAGCGTTCGTAAATGCGTTCGAACGGTGAACAGAAGATTCGCGTTCGTATGGCATTTGATAACGCGTTCGAACGGAAATGAAACAGAATGCTCGCGTTCGTATGGCGTTTGATAACGCGTTCGAACAGAAATGAAACAGAATGCTCACGTTCGTATGGCGTTCGTAAACGCGTTCGAACGGAAATGAGACCTGATGCATGATAAGGCAAAAATGCATGCGCGTTCGAGTTGCGTTCGTAAACACGTTCGAACGGGAACAGACCTGATGCATGAAATGGGACGCAATACATAAACAACAAAATAAAGGGGCGCGGCGAAGTACTGCCATAAAGGTGGCCTTTTGGAGGCTCTTGATCTCTCAAAGAGAGGACCTTTAGACCAACATACTAAGCCCATGCGCGTCTCATCACATCATGCATACAAACATAAAGACAATCATACTATTCTAAGTATGTCCGATTGAACGTGTCTTGCATCCAACCGAACACACATCAACCGGCGCGGCAAAGCATCGTGGTAAAGGGCTTTAGCCCCTCCCCATAGGGGATCTCACATCGCACTTACTAAACCCATGCGCTCGGTTGAATCATGCATACGAAAATAAAGACAATCATATCAAACTAGGTATGCTCGATTGAACGTATCTCGCATTCAACCGAACACACATCAATCGGTGAGGCAAAGCGTCGTGGTGAAGGATTTTAACCCCTCCAACTAGGTAACCTTTCATCGCACTTACTAAGCCCATGCACTCGATCATATCATATGGGAATAAGCAACATACAGAATTTAAATGACAGGAAATAAATAAACCAAAGCAACGCCACACAAGAGAAGGTGTTGTTTACTCAAGTGGTACGTGGAGTTGTGTCCCATGTACAGACCGCACTACCGTCCATTCGGATTCGGCTACGGAATTTACGTCTGGGTTTCCATCCTATATACCACAAGAGACGACACTCTTCCATTTCATTCAAGCTACAACATGCATCCATAAACGACTCTCATGCGAATAGAATTCAATAATAAAAAAAAAACGAATATAAACTAATGAAAAGGTACCCTCAGGTCTAACCTTTTAAATCACCTCTCGGATGTACGGTACACGATCGTCGGAAGGGTGGATGCTCCGCAACTCTCCCGGTTCACTGGTTCACTGTTCTCGTTCGTTGTCTTTACTGTTTTGAGTCGTCGTTCTCCGTCTTTTGCTATTGTTTCCTTGTGGTTTCGCTTCCGTTTCCTCTTTATCTTTTGCTTACTGTTTTTGGGTGTCTTCTTCCTGTAATTTTTATGTGTGTTGTGTATGAGCTAGGGACTAGGGACTAGGGACTAGGGTCTATAAAACTAGGGTCTAGAAAACTAGGGTTGAGAAGGTTGGTGAAAGGTTCTTTTTATAGGCAAGGGTTAGGCTAATTTAAAGAGAGATTTGATTTGGTTTGGTTAAGGGAAGTCAAAGATTGAGGGGGGGACAAATCTTGGCTAGATAGGGAAGGTTGAATATTTGATTGGCTTGGTTTAGGAATACAATATTTTAAGTTTGGGAATAATCTTATTAGATTGAGAATATAATTGGTTGATTGATTTTAATTAGGCATGATTATATTTTGATTTAGTATGTGATTTGTTTAATTTAGGCATGATTTTAGTTTAAGTTGGTAATTGTTTATTTTATGTTTGGTATATGTTTTATTTAATCATTTAATTAATTAATTATTATATATTTTAGTTAATGTTTTAATTATATTTATTTATTTAAATTGGGATGTGTTTTATGGGCTTTGGGGGCTAATTGGGCTGGATGTGAGGCTAGCAGCAAAACCAGAATTACCGACACCGTTCGAACGCTTCCTCGAACGCGGAATGAACGCCCGCAATCCGTTTGACGTTCGAACGTAACACGAACGCAGCACGAACGAAAACAGTGAACCTTGTTTTATTCTGAATTTCCCCTTCCGATGTCCGTTTCCCGTGACCTCCGTGACTTAAAAGGTAGTGTCTCCAAAATGAGACTCATCATAGGGACTTATGTGTAAAAATGCAGTGCCTACAATAATACTTAGAGATAATAGTTTCTTATGCAGTAAGAATTGACTTGAATTAGTTCATGTCTCGAGATTCTTGACTGGCATTTAGAAAGCCCTATTAGGTATTTGTTTATCTAGTAATGACGTTTCTAAGCTTTAATTACCTTTAGAGGTAACGTGTCTGACACAATTTGCTAATCAGTTATTTACAATTGTTGTGAATAGTTGAATGCAAATAGTAAAGCTAAAGAAAGGAGATGCATATATTTGTGTATAGAAAATATCGATTTTCACATACTACAACTATAGGTATTGGATATCAGATCTCCCGTCTAGTTATTTGAAATATTAGTTAACGATTGTTTTGATATTTGATATCGGAACTTGCGACTATTGGATAGTCACTTTTTCTTTATAAACATTGTTACATATTTTATAATAACTAGTAGTGTCATTGACGTAGAGATAAACATTAAGAAAAATTATTCGGTAAAGTAAATAATTTAGAACGGTGCTTTATGAGTTTAATCACTTAAGCATTGGATGTTTATTCCGTATGGTGAAGGATGGTTTGATACTAGATCACACACACATATCCTTATCCATTTAATGAATATTGTATTCAGGAAAGTGATTAAGATCTCGTTTTAAACCAATGATTGTCATTGGAACCCAAATTTATTTAACTGATACATTGGATGTATGTAGTTTAATAAATAATAATTGCTTAAGGTAGTTTTCTTTATTTCGTAACGTTTGATGAATTGTCATAACTTAGTTACATGTTTCTGAAGGAACACATATTGAAAGTCTTGAAAGTATAAAGAACTTTCAATCTGTTCTTATGAAACGAAGATTGAACATTTTTTACTTGTTCAAATATATTCAATCTAAAGTATTTTGAAAACTTGATCCTTAAAATTCATTACATGTCTTTGAACTGTTCAAAGATCTTTGATACGATCAAACATATGAATTTAAAGCAATTAGTTCTAAGGTTATTTAGTGAATATGATTCATATTCAATATTGTTCTTCCACGATTCCATCCTGATGGAATTGAGTAGTGGGAGCAATCGAATCTTATTTGATTTGATTCGTTTGATATTGAATGTTACCGAATTAGTTTCAATACTCTTGGGGTTATGCTCCAGTAACACTAATTCATCTCTTTAATTAATGTTCCATTAATTTCTACAGTTACATATATGATATGTATAGGTAGAAAATCTGAATCTTGAAAAGTTTAAGATTTGAATGTTTCTTTTATATAATAGTTATATAATGGAAATTACTTACACCTCGGAGGTATAAGTAAAAGTTTATCGTTTATTCTGTTTAATAGAATATTGTATTCTATTTAATAGAATATCTTTCCTACGATTCTAAGTAATAAAATCGTTTTATTACTTGGTGTGTAACATCAGATGTTAACTATTGTATAAAAGACTTGACTTATTGAAGTCAAATGTGAGAATGATAAATTATTAATGGAACTACGTAATTAATAAGATGAAACAACCCTTATACATCTTCCGTACAAGTCCAATAGGATAACAGAATCATTCACGAGTATTTGATACTTAATGGTTCCGTTGTTTTCTTACTGAAGAAAAATTATCCTATAACTTATAATGGAAGCGATATTTGATATCGATTCTGGAAGTTCACCATTGAACCATAGATCTAAGATTGTTCATAGCTTACTACGATCAAGTTTTGAACTTGATTACGCTTTCATTATGAATTAGTTCATGATATGTGCTAATTGTTTGCGCAGCGAAAGCAATATGAGCTTATTAAAGGTTTGACCTTTACAGTATGACAGTGAGAAAAGTTATACTTAGCAATCTATTGTAGATTCTGAGAAAACTTATCTCTAGTCACGCTAATTGAACAATTAAAGATATATTGGTTAATGTTGATAATAAACTGTATATTTTAGCTAAAGAATGCAAAATGGCGTTTTTTGGATGACTTATTCAGATAAGAGATCAGTTGTGATTTCCTTATTTGAAGAGTTCATTCTGAAATGGCCCTAGAGTTTGTGTTCTGCTGAGATCGCAGTTTAGTGTGCTAGCTTACAGAGCCTATTGTAGACTCGGATAAGTCTTCCAGAAATATGTGTTCTATATTTTTGATATCTTCAAATTGTCTGATCTTGTCAAAGTATATAGAATACATATGTGATAAAAGGGTTAGTGGGAGCGTACATATTACTTTTTAGTGTTATATATCTTAACGACATTGTCATTATTATAGTAATAATGAGATGTTTGTGAGGTAAAGATTTACCTAAGTCTTATTTTCTCTCGTGAAAACAGTGGGAGTAGTCTCTGTTATATACGATATAAAGTTTTATATAAGATATAAAACCAAGAGACTTGTGAGATACTCCTATTAGTCGTACATTAGATATGATCTAATGAAGGACATAACAAGGCTATCTGTATGACAGTTAGTATAACTGTTCGACAGTTATTGTGTGTCTTATACATAGTATTCATCTTTCGTAAAAGATGATTCCTTTTTCGAAAGAGATATTGATTAGAATGTCTAAACAATTTATGTATCATTTGATGATGACATAGTGAATACTTTATTATGTGCGATTATCGATGTCGATTTAATCGTAATTGTTACGAGTTATTTTGACATCCTATAGACCATATGATGGATCTTGAAACACGTTCTTTGTGATCTTGAGATATTAAGAACGAGTTTCTAATTCATGGAGAATATAGTCTGCAACCATTAGGGTCATATTAGTTTTGAGACTAATTATGACGTTAGACAATCTACGTCATAAAGAGTCACAAAAGATGCAGTGGGAGTGTCACGAAGATTCTACTTTTATAGTGGAATTAAATGCAACTTATGAAGTTGCATAGTGACCTTATAAAATAGAAGTTTTGAATTGTTATTGTGCTTGCGGTTGTCTTCATAGTATTTTGGATTTGATCCTTAAATACTTGGACAACTCAGTAGCTGTAGCACAATACTGATGTAGCATCAGAGTCATATTAATGTATAATCTAGATTCTACAAAATATGAATGATGCTGACTATGGGAAACGATGGAGTTTGTTTGACAAACTCAATATGTCATAGCGGACTTGTTTTTGTTGCATACCTCTTAAGTAATGGGTGAGCTTTTGAGGGCCATGTGCATACGATGCACATTGAGATAAGTATATGATACTGTGGATTGGCACTAGAGCAAGTGGGAGAAATTGTTGGGGTTGGTGTTCAGAGCGCCAATCCGGACCGTATTTATGTCTGATTCATGAATACGAACATCCCCTTATTCCATAATATTACTTATTTATGGTTGCACCTCTTGTTCTTATATACGTATTCGATCTGATTACGATTAGATTGAAACTAAATGTGGTTTAGTGATATGTATATATTAGACAAGGCCCGATAATATATAATGCAGTACACAGTTACAAAGTTAGTTTGTAATTGACATTGGGAAGTGTCACTGCTATATGAATATTATCAAACATAGTTCCTGTCAAGATTTGCTAACACGGGTCAGTTAGACAAATCCGTTGAGACCAGTACATGTCGTATATCGAGACTTGGTCTGATGGTTTATCCCAATGAACCATGAGTCTATGGAGACTCGTATAGACGTGTAGGTGTTTATAGTGGATAAACACTGAACGGCTCACCGAAGATTCTTAATGGATGGTACAAAAACCAACGTCAAGGGAATCTTCTCGGGTTGAGTAGCATATTGGTCCTTCGACTTGAGACACCACTGTGGATGTATGAGACATCCTCCACACTTAGATGGCAGTCACGTCACCGATCTATTTAGATCAGACCTCCGCCTGTTCGTTGGGTGTGGATCGATCCTCAGGATATCCTATGTGTGTCAAGATAGGATCCTTCAGTTATGTGTACAGAGCATAGGTAGTCCATATATATTTAGCAGTCTGTTAAATCTGTGGCCACAGTATACATCGGAAGTAAGTTCCGAGTGTTATTTAGAGATTGCTAATAGATACGTCGACGTGATAATACCTATAGAGATTTGACGTTTACATCTATATCTCTGGTATTATCCGGATACCTGTGACAGAGGGATTATACGTATGCAATGACCTCGACCTGTATGGTTCAGCTAGTTATCCGTGATCGTCATAATCTACGGGTGGATAGATTATGGACATGAAATTGGATTTCGTGACGGATATACCTGAATCTAGAGAGTCTCAATAATGAAACATACTCGTAGAGCACTAGAGCAACATTTATGAATAATGATGATTATTTATAAATCGTTTAATCGTTAAACGAAAAATACATGCGAACGGGCCGAACCGTCATTTCCTAATTAATGTGTATTTGTATTTAATATGTGATATTATTAAATACACATTAATAAATAGTCAAATAAAGGTATTTGACATATATCATCAATATATGTATTTGAGATATTTAAAGTAAATATAATATATATATTTGATATATTTGTATTTAATTAATTATTTAATTATTTAATTGTTAAATGATTAATATAATTAAAATATAAATATATCACCAAATGATAAAGTTAGGAAATGATTATAAATGTAAATGTTTGACTTTACATTAAAGGAAAAAGTTGTCAAATTGATTTTGACTTCTTAAGATATTTGTTCAAAATTGTTTGAAAAAAAAAATATATTTTTCCTTTATTTCTTCATAATTTCGGCCATACACTTAAAATATAAGAGTTATATTATTCTTAGTTGCATTTGTTGACTTAATTAAATATCTAATAAAGTGTTATTAAGATATTTATGCAAGTTGATTAAATGTAAAGTGAAATGAAATTGAAATTACAAAAACTTGTATTTCTTTAGTGAATTTCGGCCAAGGCCATTTTGATACAAGTATATATTTTTTTTCATTTCATTCTTCTTAACCTAATACACTTTAAAGAAAAACTCCATTAATGGAAGCAAAGGAAGCTTGTGAGAAAGAAAGAAGAAATCAAAGAAAGCTTGGATTTTAGTAAGTTTTTTCAACTTGCTATTAGAAAGGAAAATGTTCCTTAGGATCTAGGCTTTAACATATGATGTTCTTAGGTTATTTCTTTCTTTATTCCTTTGTTTTTGTTGATGGAAGTTTTGATGAAAGAGTAGAGCATGTATAATGGAGAAAGCTTGTGACTAGTGTAGTTATAAGTGTTCTTTTAAGGTTTTGGAAACCATGTTGCTAATCTAGAGTTTTTGACCCACTCTTAGATGACCTAGATTTGATCTTGAGTTGTTTCATTGTGTTGAGACTTTGATTGGATGGAAGAAACATGATTGAAGTAACTGATTTAACCAATTTGGTCTAATTTGTCCAATTTGAAGAAATTGAAAAATTAGGGTTCATGACCAATTCCAAATTTGGGGGTTTTCATATATGTTGTGCATTTGGATGTGTATATGATGCATATAAAGTTTCATGTTCATTGGATTACATCTTGATGTGTTTTGATGCATGAAATGACAAAGTGCACAAAATGGCACCTTGGAGGTGCATTCGGCCAAGGATTAGAAATTTGGGATTTTTGGTGCTTTTGGTGTTTTGATGTTTTGAACATGCTAAGTTCATCTTAGAAATGATTTAGAATCATTCAAAATTGATTAGATCAATTTCGGACTAAAATGGACAAAATATCAAAGTAAGGGTAATTTGGTAAATTCACTTAAATATGATTTATTTGAATTTTATTTCATAATTTGATTATTGGATAATTAAATAAATATGTTTATTTAATTAATCCGAGAAAAAGTTTTGAAATCGGAAGATACGATCTTCCGCCGCTTCCGCTGCGTTACCGGATTTAGCCCCTGAAAACCCCTACAGTTACTTCAAGAATTCAATCTCACAATTAAGGACAAGAAATAAACAGAGAATGTAGTTGCAGATCATTTATTGAGACTCACGAATGAGTCATCAATTAACACAACTCCTATCAATGATTTTTTTCCTGATAATTTTTTATTTTCTGTAAATACGATACTTTGGTATGCTAATATTGTCAATTTTCTTCTAATAGGAAAAATACCTCAAATTGGAGCCATCAAGATAAAAATAAATTTTTGACTAAAGTCAAAAGATTCTATTGGGACGAT
Organism: Zanthoxylum bungeanum; assembly: GCA_019454045.1. Taxonomy (NCBI): domain Eukaryota; kingdom Viridiplantae; phylum Streptophyta; class Magnoliopsida; order Sapindales; family Rutaceae; genus Zanthoxylum; species Zanthoxylum bungeanum. Next base: position 71,541 of record SKCR01036290.1, read on the forward strand.
ACATATCTGTTCAAGTATTGCCCTGATCAGATTTTTCGATGATGCATACCGGACAATGAGATGAGTAGTGTTATTCAGTTTTGTCATTCAGAAGCATGCAAATGTCACTTCTCATCTGAAAAAAATCGCTGTAAAAATCTTGTAGTGTGGATTTTATTGGCCCATATTATTTAAAGATACACATACTTTCCGAAAAACTTTTGAAAAATATCAAAAGTTGGGATCAATTTCTAAAATAAACACGATGCCTTTAAATCTCATCTTTGTCATCGAAATTCTTGATTGTTGGGTAATAGATTTCATGAGTCAATTTCCAGCGTCATTTGGATTTTTATATATTTTATTTGCAGTCGATTACGTCTCAAAAGGGGTTGAAGCGGTTCATTATCGAAACAATGATCACAAAATTATGATTAAATTTTTAAAAGAAAATATTTTAAGTCGATTTGGAATCTCTCGGGTCATTATAAGAGATGAAGATAAACAATTTTATAACAAGTCTTTTGAGTCTTTAATAAAAAATATGAATTACACATAAAGTTTTTACCTTTTATCAACTTCAGATAAATGATTAAGTTGAACTAGCTAATAGGAAAATCAAACAAATTTTAGAAAAACGGTTAACTCAAATCATAAAGATTGGTCTCTTTGACCGACTGATGCACTTTAGGCATATCGAACAACTTTCAAAACATCTTTGGGAATATCTCTATATCGTCTAGTTTATGGAAAACCTAGTCATTTGCCTGTAGAACTTGAGCATAAGGCGTATTGGGCTATTAAAGCATTCAATTTAAATCTTGAAAATGGCAGTCATGAACGCGGACTGCAATTAAATGAACATGAAGAGTCAATAAATGATTTATATGAGAATGTGAAAAATTCTGAAAGGTAAAACTAAGGTCTTTCATGATAGTTGAATTTCACGAAAAATATTAGAAATTTGTCAAAAAAATTTACTCTATAATTATCGTATTTATTTATTTCCTGGAAAATTGAAATCCAAATGGAGTAGCCCATTTATTGTGAAACACGTTTACGTATATGAAGCTATTGACATTGAGAATCCTATGAACGGTGATGTATTCAAAGTAAATGGACAACGTTTGAAACCATTTTTGGAGTGTACAAATTTTCAAGAATATTTCTTCATTTCAAACCCAGTGTACTGTGATTGATGTATTTAAATTTGTTATTTGTTATTTTTGTCTAATTTTCATTTTTTCCTTGTGTTTTGTAATATATTTTCTTTTTGTCAGAATCTTGCACCCCGATTAAATTACGGATAATGGTACTATGTGACTCTAAGTCGGTTCTTCCAGTTTCTTAAAATTACTGAGACCCTACAATCACGTTATGGAAGAAACTCTCGCAAAACTCCATAAATATTTTTCTTCTCTCTCCCAAAATGCTCTGATGAAAATTTACAAAGCACGCACCAAAAGAATTAGGCTTCTTATGATCAATGGTATTCCTAGTGATATTCGTTAGGTAATTGAAATAAGGGTTCACTTGACAGATGAGTTATTTGACTCCTTCATTTCTTACATGCTTGGTTTATGGAAAATCACATATGCTAAGAAACACATAGTTAAACAATTAGATGTTTGTTATAAATACGCATATTGTACATGCAACACTCATTGTCGTTATTTAGGAATGATGTCTAAAAATCATGAAGATAAAATACAATTCATTAGAGATGGCTTGAGTACGAAGTCATTACATGATATATCATTGACTCTTGAGACACATCCTAATGGATTTGATAGACTGATTCACAATTTACATACATAATTTTAAAAAGAAAAACAACAATTTAGTCTCGGGAATCTGACTTTAAAAGACTATATTTGTCAATTTATAAGAAAATTAGATTGAAAGCATATCCCCGACCCATAGAGGGCGTTCAAGCCTTTACTGGTGTTGTTTTCATTTTCATGTTTTTCTTTTTAAAAAATATTTATATATTTGTGTTGTTATTTTATGTAAAAAAAAAAACTTATTTTTGTGTTGATTTGTTTTTATTCAAAAAACACTACACACAAACCAATAATAAATTTTTGACTAACCATGTGGAATTGTTGTTCGGATATGGTAGTGTGAGGAGTTTTCACTTCTAAAACGCATCTCAATTTATTTCGTAACAAGTTATTTTTGTTCATTTCCTTTTCAATTATTCATATTTGTGAATTCTCCATAATATTGATTAAATTTGATTTCTATATGCTCATTTGACATGTATTATCAATATACACGACAACATATGATCATGGGTTGTAAATGAAAATTATGGGTACAGAGTCCTTGTGTATTGATGTTGATGATTTGATATGTCTTGGGTGGACCGGATGTCCTTTTTACATATTTGATTTTATGTGATAGATCGTTTTGGTGCTAGACTGTGTTCCAGATTGCCCAATTTTAGGGTACACTGTGTCCGTTTTTCGTTAGATTTGAGGCTTATGAAGATGAGTTATTTCCTTCTACTGCAGGTAGCGTCATGTCTCTCGCAGAATGTTACAGTTAGTAATATACATGGCAACGGGTCAGGCCGGGCCCGGGCTTTGACAAGCCCGGCCCGAGCCCGAACAACAAAAAAATGCCCGGGCCCGGGAAAAGCCTGGCTCGGGCACGGGCCCGAGCTTTTTTGTGGCCCGAATTTTAAAAAAAAATTAAAAAATTAAAAATATACAATATAAAATACATTCACACTATTTGCAAAGACAATTTACAAATAAATCACAAGTTTCATTGATAAATTAACAATTTATATGCTACAAACAAATAAAAATGTTACAAACATATTAAAATATATATATATATATATATATATATAATTTTCCCGGGCCAAAATTGCAAAGCCCGGCCCGGGCTTTTCTGCCACCATTAGTTAGTAAGGAGCATGAGCTGGTGGGGACTCACACAAGTAAGCGAACGACACTCGTAGTCGTAGGTAAGCATGGAAAAAAAGCCCATGGCCCCGCCCGACTCGATTTTAAAAAACACGGGTCGGGCTGTATAATGATAAGTCCGGTCCGACCCGCATCAAAAGCCCAGGCCTGGTAAAAAATAAATAAATAAATTAAAAATGCTACAAACATATATATATATATAATATATATATATAATTTTTTTAGTTGCAAAGCCCGGCTCGGATCAAAGGGCCCCGCCCGGACTTTTTTTGCCCCAGGCTAGGCCGGACCGGGCCCGGGCTTTTCTGTCACCCTTAGTTAGTAAGGAGCATGAGCTAGCGGAGACTCACACAAGTGCGCGAACGACACTCGTAGTCGTAGGTAAGCATGGCAAAAAAGCCCATGGCCCCGCCCGACTCGATTTTAAAAAACACAGGTCGGGCTGTATAATGATAAGTCTGGTCCGGGCTCGCATAAAAAAGCCCAGGCCTGGTCAAAAATAAAAAAAAAATAATAGATTTTTTTATTTTTAGGTTGATGCATATATTCTTGAGGAATTGATACTATATTTTTGTTGATATATTTAGTATTATATTTTGATTATTATTAGTTTTGTAAAAAAAAAAAATTAAAAAAAAATCGGATAAAAAATGCCTGAGCCTGGGATCGAGGTCCGGCCCGACCCGACATATAGCATGTCGGACCGGATTTTTTTCCCGAACTCGGACCAGGCTTCTTAAAGCTCGGACCGGGCTTTAAGGCCCACACATATCGACCAAGGGAAAAGAGAAAAGGGTATACGGTTTGATTTTTTCAAATACATATACTACAACCTCTCTCAATTAAAATTTTAGGTATTTTCTAATCTCATCACTACCACCTTTGTGAGAGTCAGAATTTGTGAGAGATGAGGAAGAAACCTCTTGTGAGAGATGAGGAAGAAAATTGAGATGAAGATTACTTTATTTTAATATTATAAAAATATTTAAAAACTATACTGGATGTACAATAAGCAATTATTTATAAATTTCTAACCATTTTTATTTTTATATTTTAACTTTGTTTTAAATAAATGTAAAATCTTAAAATCCGAAAACTTCTATCAAGATGCGGTCCGTTATCTCAAATGGGCTTAGCAAGACCAACCAAAATCGGCCCAAAATAAGATGGACATGGTTCGGTCTGGTTAAGTATAATTATAAAAAAAGTTGTAATTATAATTATTTGGTTTTTAAATTAAAGTAATTGTACGGTTTTTTTAATTAAATAAATTGTAATTATTTTTAATTGTCGGTTTGATTCGATACAATTTAGTTTTTTAATTTTTTTAATAATAACAATAAAAAATTAAAAATATTAAAAATATTCTCTGAATCTAACATTTACTAAAGTTTTTTTTTTAAATTATAACTCTTCTAATCATTACAACCATAGTAATAAAAGTTTTTCATAAAATATAATCATCATTTAAATTCTTTAATATGTAGGAAAATAAAAAGAATAAGAACCAAAGCAATAAATTATAAATATTTCATGAAATTTATAATCACTAAACACTAAATAAATTAAATAATATAACAAATATAATTATTAAATAACAACATAATATAATTAAAATTTAAAAAAGTCAATAAATTAAATTATTCAATTAATTCGGTTCGATTTTGTTTTTTAGTTAAAAAATTATTCTAATTTGGTTCAATTCGGTTTTTTAATTAAAATATCGAACAATTATTTTTGAAAATAAAAAAAATTATCACTTCGGTTTGGTTTTTCAATTTCAATTATTTTTTGTCCACCCCTAATTCTCGAAAGTCCGACCACCCACACAAAGTCAAGAGTGCAAATTCGTTTGTAAAAACTAAGCCCATGTTTGGATTGATGGAAGGAGATGATTCATAGTGAAATGTAATCCAATCAAATGGAATGAAACAGAACGGAATGAAAAGTAACATACCATAATATTATTTAGGAAAAAATGAGAGGTATATAATGTAATGTTTCAAAATATTATTTGGTAAATAAATAATAATGGAATGAAATGTAACTAAATAGGTTTTAAAGACAATTGTGTCTTTTTTAGATTATAAAAGTAAAATAGACAAATATTTTAATGTTATTTTTTCAATGAGTAAATTTATCTTTACATGTAATGTTATTTTTTAAAGTTACGTTCTATCCCCAACCCCCGATTTAGGCGGCTCAATAACTCTTTTTATTACATTCCCTTTCATCTCATTCCATTCCATTCAATCATCTTCGATCAATCCAAATAATATATTTTAAGTTACATTTCACTCTATTTTATCCCCTCCAAACATACCCTAATGGTACAAATTTCAATTCGTATTAAAAATTATGGGTATTTATGTAATTATCTATTAAATTGACATATTTTTACAAGAGTTTTGCGGGTCGGTACTCTGTTGTCAATTCTTGGTCTTTTGGCATATTTCATACAAATTGCTTTTTATCAGCAAGTCAAAGTGGAATCGGTGAACAGTGAACACAGGACTATAGGGCGAGATATTTAAAACATGTGGGAAATTAGTAAGATTAGGGTTAGTATTTCATATCTCACTCTCTTCATCGGCTGTAAAAATTAGGGTTAGTATTTCTAATAGTGGAAGTCGGAATGTCCGGTAGAGATAGTCGATACGACGCCGCTGGCGAAGACTCGCGTCACAAGGTTTCGTGATCTTTTATTTATTGTCGAGTAATAAATTTACTGTAACATTGTCGATTAATGAAGTGTTCAATTTATAAATAATTTGTACTAATTGGTTAAGGTTTCGGTAGAATATAAAATCTCTCTTTGACATTCTAGATTGAAGAATGATTCTCCGTATACTAATCTATGCATTCACGATGAAGTTGAAAGCTTGATTAATTTCAGTTAAACATATCATTTTCCCCCCGATTATTTTGTTCTTTAATCAAAATAGGAAAAAATAGAGGTGGTGTGGAGCTCAATTGAGCTGGTTTTGAATGAGAAAGACATGATTTTAGTTTGTTACTTTTGTGGTTTGATAAAAATAAAATATGGGATGTTATTAATACTATATGCAAGAAGGCAAAAAGAATGTTTAAAAATGATATAATAACTGGTAATTTGTGAAGTGGCTAACTTTTGTTGTGAAATTACATCAGCAGAGTTCTCGTCGATCTGATATGTCCAGGACTATTGAGCGAGAGCGTGATCGTCATCGCAGGGTCTTTAAGGACACAAGTGTGAGGGATGACAGAAGAAGGGACAAAAATGATAAATATGACCATCAAGAGACTCGTGATCATGACAGGTTATTACTTGCTCATAGGCCATAGCTTTTATTTGTGCAAGTTGTTTGTTAAGTGTTAATTTATATTCTTCTCAATCTCCTTTTGATGCTGTAGTGTAAGTTCCTGATATGAATGTATTGCCCACAACCTATTAAAAGATGTCTATGTGCATTTGCATAATCTAAACATGTTTTCTTATGTATTTTGATCTTTTTCTTTCTTCTGTAGACTCCGTGACTATAATCGAGACAAGGAAAGGAGGCATAGACATAGATCACGTTCCCATTCAAGTGATAGATTTAGGAACCGATCCAAATCATTCTCTCCTTCCCGTTCATTCAGGTAGTGAAACTGTGAAAGTGTTATTGTTGTTTGTCATATGGGTTACCATTGCTATATGGGAAAGGCTATTACATGCCGAACTTTTGTGCAATCTCAAAACATTGATGGCACTATTTTGTTCTTATTTCCCATGACTGCTTACTTTTCCACTTGTATTTCTTGCTTTTGTAGTTATATTTTTTCTCATTCGGTGAACTGCTAAAATTAGGATAAATATGGTGTTTATATCTTTCTTCAAAAGCTACATTTGTTCATTATTTCTTGTTCCTATATTTTATCTGCAGCAAGCGGAGAAGTGGCTTTGATATGGCGCCACCTGTTGCAGCCATGCTACATGGTACTGCTGCTGCAGGTTTGCTTCCAGTCTCTTTTCCAAATATAAACATTACCTCCTCTTGACTAGTTAACCACACCAGATTCTTTTCATCCAAACGAAGAGTTATTTCATTACACATTTTATCATTATCATTCAATTTTACTGCACTCACCTGTAACTTTTGATATTTTTCATGAAATTAGTTTGTTTTAATTTTATCTATTGGATTTTTATGGAAACTGAGAACCATTGTTGTGTTGTTGGCTGTTGTGTTGGTGGTTTGTTTGTCTGTTGTGTTTATCGGTCGGGTAAGAAGGCAATATTGGACTGCATGTCCCACTGTGCTACTCATGGGCGTGACCACAGACCACCATAGATTTTATGTCCAATGGAGAGCCAGTTCATCGATTAGCTGAATCTTGTTCGCCTTCAACCAGCAACAGTTGTCATTGGTAGATTTAGACATATTTCCCTAGCATCTGCAGTGATGGAATTAATTTCTTACTTTATTAATTGAGTGGCAATATTTAGGTATGAAATAGGCTTCTCTCTACAGTCTTATCACAGTATAGTTCCAGGCTTTTAGATTTGTTACTCTTAAGATTTAGTAGCAACATGAGTGTGATAAATTTCTCAGCCATATAAGTATATAACTCATCCTTGTCCTTTTACTTGCTTTGTTTCTTATTATTACACAGGGCAATTGCCTGGTGTTCCTCCAACAGTTCCAGAAGTGGTTCAAAGCATGTTACCTTTTGGAACAACACAGGTGCATATTTTTCACAAGTAGCTGTCCAGAAATTGTTTTGTTGAGTTATCATTTCTTTATTATTGCTGCTAATCAAATGGTATTTTTGTATGTCTATATGCATTAAGATTTGCTTGTTTGTGTAATATTTTCATGTGTCACAGTTGGGAGCTTTTCCTTTCATGCCGGCCCATGCCATGACTCAACAGGTATGTAAAGATTTACTCGATAGTTAAAGATGTAATTATTTTTTTGGGGGGTTTTATTTGATTCTTTTTTATGGTTATTCATTAAATTCACTATGCGGTTTCTGTTTGTGTCTCTTTAGCAGGCTACGAGACATGCTCGCCGGGTATACGTTGGTGGGCTTCTCCCTATGGTCAATGAACAGGTTTTGCACTCAATTCTCTCTTGCTGGTAGAAAGAATGATAAAGCTTGTGTGTTTATAGTTTGCGAAGTTGGATAGTCATAGTGATGATTTGGCACCCAGTTCTCCTTTATTTTCTGTTTGCTTCTATTTTATATTATGAAATATATTCATTCATTTTTATACCCTCTTTAAGTCCTTTCCTTTTCCATTACTTATTTCCTTTGAGCCACTAATGCAATAATCATATTTTCAGAAACATAGTTCTTACTTTCTCGGTATGACCATAATTCAGTATCGATATATCGCTTCTGTTTTGTGGTGTTCTCTAATCCACCATTCTTGAATACAATATTTTGCATGTTTAAGGAGTGCCCATAAATTCTGAGCACAATTTGATTTATGGCCTTTGCTTGACTCATTTACTATTTGACGCATTCTTTTAGTAAATTCTCAGAATTAGCCAATTAGGGCACATATACGGTATACCATATAAACTTCAACTCAAACTATCATCTTCCATTACTAGAGAAAGGAGGCAGTGTGTTTTTCTTGCTTATGGCTTACTGTTATTGAACTAGCATGTCAGATGTTCTGTTTTCCAGTAAGTTTGGTGTTAATAAGATACCTTGTAGGCTTGTATGCTCTTTACTATGACCCACTTATTGATTTGGGCTGGAAATTGTTTCAGTTATATTTCAGTTAACCTCTTGTGCCGTTCACCAATTTGAGGACAGATAATTTCCTTTTATTTTGTGAATCATGATGGATGAGTTCTTTGTATGTTTGAAACAGACAATTGCAGCATTCTTTAGCCATGTTATGGTTGCTATTGGAGGGAATTCTGCTGGTCCGGGTATTTCCAGCATGCTTATTTCTCTGAATGTTAGGTATATTCATCTCACACGTTGCATGTGGTCCATAATTTAGTATTTGAACCTGTAGGTGATGCAGTAGTGAATGTTTACATCAATCACGAGAAGAAATTTGCATTTGTGGAGATGAGAACTGTTGAAGAAGCGAGTAATGCAATGGCATTAGATGGGATTATATTTGAGGCATGTAGATTCCTTTCTTTCTTTCTTATTTTGATTCTTGTGAGTGAATGGCTGAAGATATTAATACCTTTCTATTAACTTACTGCTTTATATTGAATAACATATGATTTATGGAACATTGCTAGATTGTTATTTGATATGCTCCTTGTGATCTTACCAGGGGGTTGCTGTGAGGGTAAGAAGGCCTACAGATTACAACCCCACATTAGCTGCAGCACTTGGTCCTGGCCAACCAAGTCCAAACCTTAACTTGGCAGCTGTTGGACTCGCACCAGGGTAAGTTAGTTCCATTATTAGTTTGAAAATTGGTTAAAAGAATGTTTCATTATTGTAGCATCAGTATTTGTGTGAATGATGGGGGGACCCTTGATTTTCTGAGCTCTCAGTTTTTCTTCTTTTATCATCAATTTGCATAAGAAAATGTATGTATTGTGATGACATATAAGTAGTTGGTTGAAAGTTCTTCCGTTTCTGTTGATTTGCTAATTTTTCATTTGATTAACAGTGGAATTGGTGGAGCAGAGGGACCTGATCGTGTCTTTGTGGGTGGATTGCCATACTACTTCACTGAAACCCAGATAAGAGAGTTGCTGGAGTCTTTTGGGTATGTGCTCAAAATCTTAGCCATTCTCCGTTCCTTATTAACTGCTTTCCTTCCTGAATCTACGGTGGTAATGCTTCTGTTTTGTGCCTTTACATTGATCTATCTATACCTGATATAATATATGTGATCAATTATGGTGTCCAAATCTTTAACGACTTGTTCTAATGTAGGACTCTTCGTGGTTTTGACCTCGTTAAGGATAGAGACACAGGGAACTCTAAAGGATATGGTTTCTGTCTTTATCAGGTAAATAGCATCATGGCTACTGTGATCTTCTACTTGGGTACTGTGTGTTTGTGACCCAAAACATATATTTCTTTGTTTAAGAATGCCTTTGCAGCTGAATATTTAATGAGCTTTTCTTTTATTTCCTTTCGAATTAGTCGTTTATTTCTTGGTCCTTTACCTTTCTTGTCATACACACACATTTGTACATTCATGCTTTCAATAATACTGGATTGCATATATTTCTGATTACTGTTAAAAGCACTTCAGGATCCAGCGGTGACAGACATAGCGTGTGCAGCTCTTAATGGCTTGAAAATGGGTGATAAAACTTTAACTGTTCGGCGTGCTACTGCCAGGTTTGTGTTCCTTGAGAATTTGGGTTGGGATTGAAGATAATTGCTTTATCTTTTATCTTCACTATGCTCTCCCCTCGATCTGATGCTGATTGTGTGGTTGTGTTCTTTTCCTTTGCCCTGTTATGGTTGTCCAGTTGGAGGGAATATTTCGAGGAAAAGAACGTTCCACTAAAATTGATGTGGAAATTATAGTTTTAGTGGGTAAGAAATGTCATAAAAAGATCCTTACTTGTGTTTTGGAGCTGTTGTGCTTATATTGTTTCAACTCCCAATAAACATAAACTTTTTCAATGCAATTTGTTTTTGTTTTTTTTTTTAAAAAAAAAAATTGTACATTCCATTCAGTTTTCTTGTGTATTCTATGTTCTTGAAGAATGCTTTTGGTGTCTGAAACATCAGGTTTAATTTTCTTGTGTTACCTTGATGCTGCTACAACCATATTTTGCTCTCTGTCCTCGAAATTAGTCCATCTACATGCAATTCTGAATATTCTATCACCATATATAATGCCTAAAACCTTGTGATTACCTGATTGGATTTTTCAGCAGTGGGCAGTCTAAACCTGAACAAGAAAGTATCCTAGCTCAAGCTCAACAGCATATTGCTATCCAGGTAAATCAAACCTCCGATGTTGCTTTGTATTTTTTTCTTTTCTTTAATGTCATTAATTCACACTGATTTCTTTAGATGTTTGTCTCAGAAAATGGCCTTGCAAACTAGTGTCATGAATCTTGCCGTAGGAGGAATGGCACCTTTATTTGGAGAAACTCCAGCTAAAGTCTTATGCTTGACTGAGGTATATTTGCCTGTTCTTAATGTAACACCCCTTTTTCTCTAGACTGACTTTGATTCTTCTCCCACAATATTTTCTTTCTCTTAATGGAGGAAAGGATATAATATTGATGATTAATATAACACCCTCCCCTCCTCAAGCTCATAACTTAACTTCTTTTTCCTTTGATCCAAAGACAAAATAAAGTCTCATATATTATAAGAAACAGCATATGACTTGGTGACAAAATTGAGTTAAGACCATATGATTCTGTCCCTGAATTTGATGGGTTTATTACTGGTGGCTGATAATTGTTTTTTTCCCCCTGAATGATAAAGGCAATTACTGCTGATACACTTGCGGATGATGAAGAATATGAAGAAATATTAGAAGACATGAGGGAAGAATGCAGTAAATATGGTATGCATGGATATGGCATTATTCTACTCTACAGTTGGTTGTTTTAACAAATGATGATATCCATGTGCAACTTATTTCCAGTTTTGTGATATGAGATACCCTTTTAGGACCGGCTTTGACTTAGCAACCTTAAAGATCTCATAGTTTTTGGGATTTATTTTTTAAATCAAACAGTTCACCAGCTGTTAACTCCTTTACATTTTCACTGATTTATTTTTATAAGGAAAAGGTGTTTAAAGGCTGTCAGAGGATATAGTATAGTTTCGAGTTTTCCTATTACTTTGTGGACTTCTGGATCACTATTATAATCCTTTTGTATCCCAAAAAAAATAAACAAGAGGTTGTCATACCATACTTTATTTCAGGTTTTCAGTTGACATGGAATGAGTGATATGCCGCTTTTGGGAGTACGGAGTATGGACCTCGTAAATTGCCAGTGCAGTGACAAAATTAGAATATTTAAGCTAAAACATAATTTTTTTGCTATAGATAATATCTTATTCCGTGGCCAAAATGATTGCGATATCTTAGGAGTTGGGAATAATCATATTTGCAATTATGTCATAAATGAGTGAGAGAATGTAATAGTGATGATATTGACACTGATACTGACTAAGATTGCATCATAGGTCTGATTATTGAATAACTATAAAACGAATTTGTCATTGACGTGGCATAAACAAAGCCTGCCATCTCTAATCACATGCCATATTTGCCTAGATTTTTAGTGTGGTCATCCCTGTGGATGGATTGTTTGCTGTCTTTGTGGAACCAACGGACATGGTGAAATAATGTCTAAATTTTCTGATTTGGGCATTACATGTTCTTATTAAACATCAATTTACTTGGGTGGAATTATTAGGAACCTTGGTGAATGTTGTTATTCCTCGGCCAGATTCAAATGGAGACCAGGTGCCGGGTGTTGGAAAGGTAATTTTCATTTTCGTGTTGGAACTATGAATTTTTTGTTTGCTGTCATGCACATATTGTATGGTTTTACTTGCAGGTGTTCTTGGAGTATCATGACATTGCTGGTTGTGCCACTGCAAAAAATGCACTAAATGGCAGGAAATTTGGAGGCAATACAGTGAATGCCTACTATTACCCAGAAGACAAATATTTCAACAAAGATTATAGTGCTTGAAATTGGCATATACTTTTATTTATTCTTAAAAATTTGTTTTTAATATACAAATTTACAATGTATAGGTATCAGTCAGTTGCCTTTTCCCCTTATCATCTTTCTGTTTGTATTTTTCTTAGTTAAATTTTTAGTCGCTGTGGATTCGCATTTCCATTGAACCAACAATTTCAATAGAAATTTGTGCAATTGGACGCTAATTGTCTGTTCTATTTTATGTCGTAAATGTCTTGAATTTGGTGTAAAATAATGTTGTTCAATTATATGCAAGACTCGGTCAACTAGTAGTTGTGATATTTTATATTGTACCGCAAGTGTACGGTGTCAAGTTTTAGTAAAGATGAGTGAAAGAGTGTCGAACCCATAAGATTGTATTCAATTCATACTAAGTACTATAATTAATAAACTTAATTTTATTTAGAAGCAATTTAAATTTAGATTAAAAACTAAATAAATAAGATATTAAAATATGTAATTAAGAG